>CAUYPK010148246.1:0-22633 GCA_963574355.1 Loris lydekkerianus | reverse complement strand
TCCCGAGCAGCTGGGACTACAGGCGCACGCCACAACGCCCGGCTATTTTTTGATTGCAGTTCGGCCGGGGTTGGGTTTGAACCCGCCACCCTCGGTATATGGGGCGGGCGCCCTACTCACTGAGCCATAGGCACCACCCAGTTTTCCACTGTTTTTATCCTCCTCCTGGGGTCCAGAAGTCCCTTGCTGGCTCCCTGTATCCTCAAAGGGATGATCATAGGCAGATCCCACTGGCCAGAGATATCTGGAGTCTTGTCTCCCCAGACTTGCCGTGCCCAGTTGCAGGGAAGCTGTCACTCAGCCGCCATCTTTAATCCTCCCCCGCCTAATTTATATTTTTGATAGGCTTATCAAAGATCAATAAGTGTCTGGGTTCATCTCTTGGTTTTCAATTCTGTTTTATACATCTACCTCTCTATTTTTATGCCAGTACCATGCTGTTTTAATCACTATAGATTTATAGTATGGTCTGAAGTCTGGTAGCATGATACCTATTTACAATTTTTAAATGGCACTTTCAAAGAATCATTCTTTTTTTTTTTTTGCAAGTTTCTTGGTCACATTTACCTTTTTTTTTTTTTTTTTTTTTTTTAAAGAAATAGGGCTTTATCACAGTTAAATGCAACCCCAAACTTCTAGGCTCAAGCGGTCCTTCCACCTTGGCCTCCCAGAGTGCTGGGATTTTGGCAGGAGCCATGGCATCTGCTGGTTGGTATCTTGATCTTTTTTTTTTTTTTTGAGACAGAGCCACAAGCTATCGCCCTGGGTAGAGAGTTCTGTGGCATCACAACTCACAGCAACCTCCAACTCCGGGGCTCAAGAGATTCTCCTGCCTCCACCTCCCAAGTAGCTGAGACTACAGGCACCCGCGACAACGCCCAGCTATTTTTTGGTTGCGGCCATCATTGTTCGGCGGGCCTGGGCTGGATTTGAAACCACCAGCTCAGGTGTATATGGCTGGTGCCTTAGTCGCTTGAGCCACAGGCGCCGAGCCTTGATCATTGATCTTTGTCCTCCCTAAGTTTCATGCTCATGACAGAAAGCTTGTGAGCATCATTGCCTCTCTCTGACTAGAGTACTTCGAGAAATGTCAAATGTCACTCATGAAAATACACCAGATGGTTTAATTTTTACCTCTCGAATTTTCTTGGTATTTTGCGCTGCTTTCTGTTAATTCTCTTCATTAGATTTCAGCATCTTCCAACCCACATTTCAAAGCCTCCTTGTCCCTCTCCTGGTGCCTCCCTGTGTTAGGTACCTATTTAGGCTGCCTCTTTTCCTGAAATTACTTTAAAATGAAGATAAAGGTTTAAAAAAACTTTTTTGAGCCCCAAACCTTAGTCTCTTCTGCCCTTGGCATTCATCTGAGTATAATTTTTTTTTTTTTTTTAGAGACAGAGTCTCACTTTGTTGCCCTCAGTAGAGTGCCATGGCGTCACAGTTCACAGCAACCTCAAACTCCTGGGCTTAAGTGATTCTCTTGCCTCAGCCTCCCAAGTAGCTGGGACTATAGGCATCTGCCACAATGCTGGGTTATTTTTTTTTGTTGCAGTTTGGCCGGTGCCAGGTTTGAACCCACCACCCTCAGTATATGGGGCTGGCACCCTACTCGCTGAGCCACAGGCGCTGCCCCCTCTGGGTATAATTTTTATAAGAGAAATTCCAAGAGGGAAGACCAAGGTATTCATTATTAATATTCTGTGATTCAACTGGATGGAGCTGCAACACAGTCTTCTTAGTAAAGTATCACAAGAATGGAAAAGCAAGTATCCAATATGCTCAATACTAATATGAAGGCAGTGGACCATCTGATACATGCCCACATAAGAGAAAAACTCAATTCAATCCAAGATGGGGGTAGGGGGGACGAGGAAGGGGAAGGGGAGGAGGGAGAGGAATGGGTGAGCTCCCATCCAATGGGCACAATGCAAGGGTACGTGGCACACCTCCTGGTTGCAGGACACAACTACAACAGGGACCTTACCTAACAAATGCAAACATTGTAACCTAATCTTTGTACCCTCATATTTATCTGAAATTAAAAAAAGAAATTCTCACTCTGGGAGGCCAAGGTGTGTGGATTGCCTGAGCTCAGGAGTTGGAGACCAGCCTGAGCAAGAGTGAGACCCTGTCTCTACTAAAGATAGAAAAACTAGCCAGGCGTGGTAGTGAGTGCCTGTAGTCCCAGCTACTTGGGAGGTTGAGGCAAGGGGATCACTTGAGCCCAGGAGTTTAAGGTTACTGTGAGCTGTGGCACTCTCCCAGGGTGACAAAGTGAAACTCTTTCTCAGAAGATAAATAAATAAATAAATTCAAAAAAAGGATGATGGAAGCTGTTATCTTATGAAAGGATTCCTACATCATTTATCAAATTAATAACTGACTCAGAGAGCTTCCCTCCCTCCCCCCCATAATGCTGAAAGGCCCTGCATACCTAGCTAGGGGAGGGAGGAATGAGGTTAGGGCCCAGTGAGTGGAAGCTTCTGGTCCTGGGGAACTCCCCTCTGGAGGTCTGTGTTCTAAGTGAATTACTTCAAGAACAATCTGGACTCAGGCTCGACACAAGCTGGGCTGAAGGTGTGGTCAGGTGGGAGTGGGCACCCGGAGCTCGGCTTTCCAGGGTGCCCTCACCCTGCAGGGCAGGGCTGCAGAATGAGAAAGGGAAGGGATGCAACACGGGGGACGCACAGGGTGGCGAGGTGAGGGGACACACAGCAGAGCCTGGGGCCAGGGGCTGGGGGGAGGGCTCAGCAGGGACTGGCAGCCTCAGGCACTACCATGAGGCTGAGTCAGCAGGAAGGGATAATCCTGCTCAGATCCAAAGAGATCAGATTACTGGCTACAGATTGCAGGCCAGGAGACACCCAGGGGACAAGGGACAGAGCCCTGGAGAGCAGAAGAGGTAGAGGCCTTCATGCCCAGCTGTTTCCCACCTCCATGACATGTTAAGCTCTCCTTCTTAGCATTCCCCTGAACCATCTCAGGAAGGAAGCACAGGAGGGAAGGCTATTCATCATTTGTCTTGATGAGTGATTATTTCCAAATATACGTACTTGAATCATTGGAATAGATTACACTGAACAACATTAGACATTTGGGCAATTTTATCTGTTATATATAAGTTTTTGTTATATGTAGTATAATTTGTATATATACATATATTTCTCACATGTGTAAGAAATTACATATTTGAATTTTATTTGATTTTGTGCAAATTACATATTTGACCTCACTGCAACTTTTTTCTTTTTCTACAAGCAATACATATAAATTGTAAAAAGTTTGAGAATTAAAAATATTCATAATCACTGAAGATAAGGCCATACTAAACATTTTAATGACTATTTTTCAAACGTTATTTCAATGTCTTCACTTACCAGATTGGGCCATATGAAATTGTTGGCATTTTACTGTTTTTGGCTTATAAAATTAGAGATTTCATAGGGTCAACCTAATACTTTTGGTCAGACATACATACACATGTAAACATGTACACATAAACATATGTATGTTCTAGGTATGTACACACATATATGAAGATACACATTCGTCCTTAGAAATGTGAAGTCACATTAATTTGTTAACATTTTTTTCTTTTTTTTGTTATTTTTTATTAAATCATAACTTTGTACATTGATGCATTTGTGGGGTTCAGGCTACTGCTTTGATGTAACATTTTTTCATTTAACAATGTGTTGTAAACATCTTTATATATCATTTACTATTTTTCTATGAGGCCATTTTAAACAATTACATATTTCACGGTAAAATTGTTGTAATTTATTCATTAGATAAATCATATCAAAACATATATTAGATAAATATCTAAATATTTAGTGTTAGTTATTTATGATCTTAAAAATAATTATTTACTACCAGAAATGACATGGTAATACCATGTATAGCTAAACATTCAGAATTATTTCCTTGGAATAAATATAAAGAAATGACATTGCTAGATCAATGGATATATTGTGTTTACAGTTTTTGTCATGAATTGTCCAATTGTTGTCTCCCAAATTTATCAGTGTACACGCCCATGAACATGATATGGAGACCGATCTTTGCCTAGTTGCCAATTTGGAAGGTGACAAATTGTAACGTTTTATTTTTGGTTCCTGGGATTGGATATTCATTCGTATACTTGGTAGTTCCACGTTTCCTTTGTCTTTATCTTTTTTAAGACATTTTCCCTCTGTGCCCTTGGGCACTTCTTGCCTGAAGCTGCCGTGTGGGGGCGTATCACTAATTCTAACGCAGGGTCCCAGTCTCGGCTTGGCATGAATTTCTATTTCTTTGAGATCCCATTCCACTTAGCAACTCAGACTGCTGGTATTTTTTCCCAAAATATTTTCCATAAAGGCTTTGCAGACAGTTTAGAAATGAAAGGATCTTGATGGTTTAGTTGATTTTCTTCATTTTACCAAGAAGGATATATGTGACAGCTGGCCACGCTGGTAACTTCCTCACTGACCCAGATCTCAGGGGGCCAGGATCCCCGACTCCTGCTTGGCCTGTGGGCTCATGACCCCTCAGGCATGGTGGGTGTGCGCAGCACCACGGAGGCTAGGTCTCTGTGGGGAAACCATCTAAGAAGCAGATACAGGCCTTACCCAGCTTTCTTGGTCTGTTCCTTTTCTGATGTCTAATTCTGTCATTATGTCACCTTCTTCTTCAGAACAAATCAGCACAGTGTGAAAAATTCTGATACCTGCCATAAAAAACCTTGACTTAAAAGGATTTTTATTTATTTATATATGAATATATATAAATATTCATATAAATATAAATAATATATATAATATATATTATATACATATAATATATATAATATATTATAATAAATAATAAAATAATACAATATATATTATATAATAGAATAAATATTAATATATAATATATAATAATTAATAAATATAAATATATATAAATATTATATAAAAGTATTTTTATTTATTTATATATGAATTTTATTTGTGCAGATTTATGGGGTACACGAGAAACTTTGTTACGTGTACATATATAATGTGCAGTGATCCCGTCCAGGGATTCAGGGCGTCCCTCCCTGTAGCACACCACGTTTTCCCTTGAGCACAGGCATCCCACTCTGCCATCAACCGCGGCCTTTATCCCTTCTCTCTGGCCCTGTCCGCCTACACCCCTTCATCCTCTCTTCCCCCCACACACACACTCTCCCATCTCGCTATCTGCTCTTCCAGCTCTTTAGCTTCATGTGTTCAAACTATTTAGCTCCCTCCTATTCTGATTGTTTTCGTCAAACATCTAAACTGATAAAACTTGGCAGTGTAGCCACAAGGATCTAAAGACATTCAAATATTTGATGCCAATTAGAATCAGCCTAAAGGGGAAGAGAAGGTTGTGAAGCAGGCTTTCACTGCCAACTATGTGTTAGAATGTCTGTGTATTTTATCTTATTTACTTCTCAGATAAACATTACGTGCTATTCTTTTATTACACCCATTTTACACACTAACTAAAGTTGTCACCAGTTCAGGGCCACTTCCTTAAAAACCCCCAGTGAGTTTGAAAAATATGCTTATCATACTGTTTGCAAGAGTCGTGTTGGCAAAAACAAGGCATCCGCTGTCTTATATATTTCTTTTTTGTAAGCTCTGAATTCCAGAACAATCCTCAAATAAAAAGTCATTATCAGCACCCACATGCAATCAGAAAGGAGGCTTAGATGCTTTGGGATTAGAAGTTTATGCAGTGATCCTTCTTATTGCTTTAAATCTTTTCTTGTTGGGTTAAAAAAAAAAAAAAAAAGGCTCCTAAAGTAGGAAGATTGGTCATGACCTCGTTTAGAAGATTGGTCATCTCGTCTCTGTATCACCAGTGTTGAGAAGGATGCGGTGGTTTTCAACACAGCTGTCTAGCCATTTATCTTTGATGGTGAAAGAAATACCAAGCCCAGGGATCCATGAGCAGATGTCTGCTAAGCTGTTTGTCATGTCATCGGACAGCTGACCAAAGGGGACTTGTGTGCATGTTAAGGGATGTTGGTTGGGTGGGTGGGAGGTCTAGACAGCCATGAGCTCAGAGTTCATAAACATTCCGAGATTTCTTTGTTAGCAGGAAGAGAAGGGAAAGAGAGAGTGTGTGTGTGTGGGGGGGAAAGAAGATGATATTTTAGGGCCCTCATTATATAGACTTTGAATAAATAGCACTGTGCTTTTCCTAGGGAACAGGTCAAAGATAAACTTGCTAATTTCAGCTCATTTCTGTCTGCCAGGAACCGGCTTTCCTTGCTGAGGAGTTGAGGGAAAATGCCTGTGATTCTGATAAGCTGACAACTGGTTAGTTTGCATAGGAGCAGCCCTCCAGGTGGGCATTTTTTTTTTTTTTTTTAAAGTAAGCAGATCTGATGCTCCAGGTCTGGTCTATGGTCATGTGTCAGGTTCTGAATGGCTTGATGTCACGTGTGTGTTTTCTTTGTTTAGAATGAAACATACTCTCTCAATGTTGGGTCGTCAAGATGAGCTCAGTGGAATTATCAGAAGGAGCCCTGTCTTGCTGCCAGCATCTCCAAGGCCCGGCCCCCAGGGCACTTAGTTGAGGCGCTGGTGGCATTCAGTCAGAAATTGTCAAGCCTGAGTGCCCTGAATGCTGAGCTTGAGTGGAATTCTGGTCTTGATATCCTATTCCTTGTATTAAAATTCATCTGTTAAAAAAATAGTGGCAGTGGTTCAAAGATGGGCTTATGTCTGAGCAATCCGATAACTAAAAAGTGTGCAGGTCAGCACTGCAGAATAGACTCAGACAAATGAGTGTTTATGCCAGTCTGATACTGAGACCAACTTTACTTGATGTGATTAAAGAATAGTGAGTGAGCTGTCAAAAAAGGTAACACCAATTCCTTGCCGTTTTGTCCGAGGGGCTTTTTCCTGGATGGCTATGAACTTTGAATTCTTATGCTTGTACCTCCCTGTGGCCTCACCTAAGCTTGTACTCTGGTGTAACCAGCCAACTAACAACTTCTGATGTACTAACTCATTTTCTTTTTACTATTTTTTTTTTTTTTACCACTTCTCATAATATACATCCGGATATTTATGTACTCAGAGGCAAACACAGTTGATGGAATGTTTCAGGGTTATCCTCTGTCCCTGGTGGAAAGGAAACCAGCAGACTGTTTTTAACACTTCCTTTGAAGGGTCTTCTGTGTGTGCGTTTGAGATTGCTTCTTCCCTTGCCTTCCCTTCCCTTGCCTTCTGTTTTTTGAGACAGAGTCTCACTCTGTCGCTTGGTAGAGTGCCGTGGCATCATCATAGCTAACAGGGACCTCTAACTCCTGGGCTCAAGTGATCCTTCTGCTTCAGGCTCCCCAGTAGCTGAGACTGCAGGCGCCCCACCACCACTTCTGGCTAGTTTTTCTGTTTTTAATAGAGATGGACATCTCACTCTTGCTCAGGCTGGTCTTGAACTCCTGAGCTCAAGCAATCCCCCTGCCTCAGCCTCCCGAGAAGCTGGGACTATAGGTGCCCACCTCCACACTTGGCTAGTTTTTCTATTTTTAGTAGAGATGGAGTCTCACTCTGGCTCAGGCTGGTCTCAAACTCCTGAGCTCAAGGGATTGCCTGCCTCAGCCTCCCAGAGTGCTGGGACTACAGTGTGAGCCACCATGCCACCCATAATCGCCTGTTTTAAGTGCCCTATTACCAATCCAATACCTTGTAAGGTGCAGGGTTTTCCAATCAGAAGATATGACTTTGGGGAGATGGGGACACAATTCAGCAGGAACAAGGCCTGAGGTCCTGGTTTTGTATTTGCATGTCACCTGTACGTTCCTACTCTTTTGTTCACTAAGGACACAGGCATGCTGTCACGCAGTAGATGGCGTGAGTGCTGTGGGATGAAGTGGTGTTCTGGAGGTTCTCCCTCTAGCCCAGGCTAGCCTCCTCTGCGTGCTCTGTAGTCTGCACATCTCCTGGAAGGAAGTGGGATCTTCCTACCCCATCCGTGCAACCTGCCTCCAGCTCACTAATACCTGAGCCATCTTCCTTCACATACCTGTCTTTGGACTCTCTGCAGCAGTGTTTTTTAACCTTTTAAATCTCATAGCACCCTTGAACTTCGGTGGCACATTTAAATGATATTGATCGAAAAAAGAGTAGGAATATGCTTACTGAGCTTTAGATTTCCTCCAAAAATAATTTAATTGATGATCCTTAGAAATTATAAAGGCACACCAGAGATCCTCTCACAGCACACTGGTTGAAAATTACTGCACTACATGGACTCTGAGATCCCCAAGGGAGGAAATGGACTTGCTGCCCCAGGGCCATCCTGAGTACCAGGCCCAGAGACCTGGTCCAGAGATTGACATTTGCCTTTAAGCGCTCATCCAGTTTGCACCTCATCACTCCATAATGATTATCTGCCTCCTTCCTGGCTATGCTCTGGCCTTACCTCCAGAATTTGGGACGAGGAACTGCCTTCTGCCAGAGGATCTCAATGGGTCACTCCAAGGGCAGAAGAGGTACTGTTAGGCAGTTAGTTAGAAATCCTACTGTCCTGGGGGAAGAAGGACAAGGTGAGGTCGAGAAATCCTACTGTCCTGGGGGAAGAAGGACAAGGTGAGGTCCCCAGGCCTCCATCTCAGTGCCACCCACTTTCATCCTGCCCCAGGTGATTGCTCAGAGCTTAGCTTCCACCTGGAGGAGGACGCAGCGGCCTCTCTAGCCCATTGATTTCCAACTGGTGTGCCGTGAGAGGATCTTGGGTGTGCCTCGAACATTTTTAAAGGTCATTAATTAAATTGTTTTCGAAAGCAGTTCAAAGCACAGTATGTGCATTCTTTTTTTTACTTTTTTTTTTTGATCAACGTAATTTAATGTGCCGCGGAAGTTTAACTATAGGTTCAAGTGGGCTGAGAGAGTGAAAAGGTGGAAAAACACTTGCTGTAGCCCACAGGTGTGGCACAGTCTTGTAGGTGACCTAGAGCAGCCTTAAGGCTATCACGTTGTTAGCTTAAATCTACCCAGGGGTCCACACCTCCCCATGGGCTCTCAGAGAGGCTCCCGGGAGGCCCCATGCCCAGTGAGACTCTGGTTTCAAAGTGAAGCATGAGGGAGCCCGATCCCGACAGTGGAAAGGAGAATGGTGGCCGTCACCCAGGCCTTTCCTCCGTCATGACGATGGGGGCTCTTTCGCTGTCCATGACGTACACATCTCACTCCGTAAGTCTCTACCTTGCTCTTACTCTGCAAACCTGTCTTTTTCTTCCTCAATGAGCTTTGTTTCAGACTCGCCTTACTTCGAGGTATCTGGTCATTTTTCAACCAAGAGTGCTCTGAGAACCAAGGTCCCAGGCAGTTGCCTGAAACCCTGATGTGTTAGGATATAGGTAGCTGCCTTGAAAACCCCCAAAACCATTAGGGCTCTGACTCTCCTTTCTTTAATTCTAGATTAAAAAAAAAAAAAAAAAAAAAAACTTTCCTAAAATAAATTCCACTATGAGTCTCCTCAGTAGCATGAGTTAGCTGGGGACAGGGCTTCTGAGCCTCCACACTGCAGACACTCTGGACTGGATAATTCTTAGTTGTCCCACGTACTGTGGGACGTCAGCACACCCCCCCCCCCCATTGTGACTACTACACATGCATTGCCAAATGTCACCTGGGAGAGTGACTACTGGCCAGGGGTGAGGAACACTGTGCTAGCACTTTATAAAAAATATTTTAGAACTAACTTTTCTAGAATATATCTAATTTCAAAATAAATTATCATCTGCTTTGTCAGTTTGATTCAACACCTGTGCACTTTGCTACCCCCTAGGATGGTTCGGATGTGACATCCAACCCCTCTGCAGTTCACACGTCTCAATTTAATCTCTTCCTCAGCCAAACCTTATTTGCTAAGATGCCCCATGCACGTGATGGCTTAGGGTAGGAAGATAATAAATATAATTTTCTTTTCTCTCTTTCTTATCTTTACCAACTCCTCAGATTAGATTAGGTTGTTAGTATTATTTTTTTGAGACAGAGTCTCACCTTTTCACCCACGGTACAGTGCCATGGCATCGTAGCTCACAGCAGCTTCAAACTCTTCAATTCAAGCAATTCTGTTGCCTCAGTCTCCTGAGTAGCTGGGACTACAGGCACCTGCTGCAACGCTTGGCTATTTTTAGAGATGGGGGTCTTGCTCAGGCTGGTCTTGAACCTGTGAGCTCAGGGCAATCCGCCTGCCTCAACCTACCAGAGTGCCAGGATTACAGGTGGGAGCCACTGCACCTGGCCTGGATTAGATTTTCTAACTTGGTGGTAATTCTGGATTTCTTGCCTTAGAGTTTTGAATTAATTGCGTTTTTACGAATCTTAGGGATTGGCTTTGATCTTTCCTCATTCTTTTCATGGATAATTTGTTAATGTCAAATAGACTTAAAAATATGATTTATGTATTTATTTCAGGGTCCTACTCAGGAGTAAGTGCAGATTATAAAACAATATGTTCACTACAATCCCATTTTTACCTACATGCCACACACACACTAATGCACACGTGCAGAAAAATACTCAGGAGTAAAAATACTCCAAACTGCAGTCTTTATCCTAAATGGGACTCTGAATAAATCTGTTTCTTCTTTTCTCTCACATATAGCTTTCTAACTTTTCCTATAATAAGCATCTTATTGGTTTCAGAGTTAAAAAAGAAGAAAAAAAAAAAAACACTAAAAAAAAAAAAAAAGTCATTGTCAAACTTTGTGCGGTGTCAGTGTGCAATCTGGCCCTTTTTTCCTGGTGCCATTAATGGTAACAAAACTTGTATTTGAATGACACTTATTTTTGGAAGACTCAGGGACAACTGAGTCACCCATCATATTTTAGGGAAAAGAATGAAATAAGAAACCCCAAAGGAACAGGTGAAGATTTGCCAGGCAGATTTCTGTCTTGCCCTGAGAGTTTTTTGGGTCAAGATGTGTGAGCTCAGAGCTTTCCTGAGCTATAGAGGGGCTAAATTTAGCAGAGAGCTAAGTTTCTGGGTCACTTCATGAGTCATCTTGAGGCTTTGTATACTTACAAAGTGCCCAATAAGCACACAGTGTTCCTAGAGCAGGTCGACCTTGCCTGTCTCCATGACACTGGACAATACTATGTGCTTCTCCCGAGCACCATCACGGCCTTAGTTCATGGCCAGACTCATACTCAGTTAATACGTTAGTAATTGAACTATTAATACAGTCTCACTGCTCACTGTTCACTCTTGGAAACCAAAGTTCCCTAGCTAGGGAAACACTAGGGACACACGATTGTGTTGAACTGGGCATATATGTGGGTCACTATGAAAGTTTTGAGATAGATTGTGTTATGGTCCGTTATTTTATTTCCAAGAAACATGGTCAACAGCGTCCTTTCTGATTCACCTACCCAAGTTTCAACTTGCTCAGCTCATCGGTGTTGCTGGGAAGGCTTCATTTGCTTCTTTTTATGTATCTTGAAACTGTCGTAATGACCCATGTATCTCCTTCTCGCCATCTAGTGTGCAGTAACATGCTTGGTTTGTGGGGAGGTGGGAGAGGGAAGGGTGTGCTCTTGCTTGGTGGTACAATGTTAGGAGTGGCACACCTCTTGGGGGCAGGACACAATTATAAGGGATATACTTAAAAAATGTAAACATTGTAACCTAATTCTTTGTACCCTCAAATTAACCTGAAACAATAAAAAAAAAATTCCCACCTCCCCACTTCCTCAAGGTGGGGGGCAGATGCTGGTTTGGTGAGAATGTTGGGAAGGGAAAGAGTTAGATGGATGCAGGTCTGAGCACACAGTTTGATCAACAGCATGTTCGGCACCAAGCTTGGGTGGTTTAGAAGAAAGAATATAGGCTTGGGAGATGGGCAACCGAGATTCTAAATCCTATTCCCATCACATATTATGTATAATACATTTTACATGTGGATAAATTATCTAACCTTTCAGGGCCTTAGCTTCCTCATTTATACAATAGGCACAAGGCAGGTTTCTTCTTAAAGGTGTTGTGAGGATAAAGACACAGAACCTATGTGAGGAACTACCCGGCATATACAGGTGTCCACTACTCTTGTTCCTCTGGTTGGTTTCCAGGTTGGTTGCTGGCAACTAGCATAGCTCAAGGGTTCACAGACTTGTTCTGTGAAGAAACAGTAAATATTTTAGGTATTGTGGGCCAGGAGGCAAAATTAAAGTATTATGTACATATTTCATAACAAAGAGAAAACACATTTCCATCAATTGTTGTGGATTAAATTAAGAAAATAATCATTAAAATATAGTGTTTTCTAATATAAATCAACTGAAGGAAAAGAAATTCTTTTCCCGGGGAGATAATATTTCAGGTAGTTGGGGTGCAAAGTTAGTGTTCCCGGTCATCAACTGATCGTCAGCGTTCATCTGTACAAAATGTTCTTTATTTTTTTGAGACAGAATCTCATTATGTCACCCTTGGTAGAGTGCCGTGGCATCACAGCTCACAGTAACCCTAAACTCTGGGGCTCAAGCGATTCTGTTGCCTCAGCCTCCTAAGGAGCTGGGACTACAGGAGCCCGCCACAAGGCCCAGCTATTTTTTTGTTGTAGTTGTCATTGTTTGGCAGGCCCAGGTTGGGTTCGAACCTGCCAGCCCCAGTGTACGTGGCCAGCACTCTATCCGCTGAACTATAGGTGCGGAGCCACATTCTTTTTTAAATTTTCAAATTAATAGGGCATAATTTCAAACGAAATAGTTACTTTGTTTTCAATTCTAAGGTAAAGTTCAAGTTGAAGTTGAGCCCTTCTCCCAGGGTGTGTGCTGAGCACCCTCACATTGCACACATTAGATGAGGTCCCACCTCTTCCTCCTCCCTCCCCCCTCCCCTCTCCATCATTTCTTCTCCTCTCCCGCCTCTCCCCCTCCCTCTCCCGCCTCTCCTCTCCCCTTTCCTAGACTATATTTGTGTTTTATCATTCATGTGGGCCTGTAGTTGTTTATATATTGGTTTCATATTAGTATTGAGTATACATTGGATGTTTTTCCCCATTCTTATGATACTTTACTAAGAAGAATGTGTTTCTGCTCCATCCAGGTAAACACAAAAGATGTAAAGTTTCTACCCGTTGTTATGGCTGAATTGTATTCCATGGTGTACATATACCACAGTTTGTTAATCCATTCATGGTTGGTGGGCCCTTGGGTTGTTTCCACGTCTTGGTAATTGTGAACTGTGCTACAATAAACATTCTGGTGCAAAATGTACAAACCATCCTTAACTTGCAGGGCATAGAAAAACAGGTGTCAGCCTGAATTTGGTCCATAGGCCATAGTTTGCCAATCCTTGCTACAGTCTGTTCATCCAAAATGCCACTCTCTGCTTATGCTCTGACTAATCATTGACAAAAAGTGAATAATTTGGCATTCTCATTGACATATTAAACAACTATTGGAGGCCTACAATTTGGAGAGACAGTGAAATGAGTAAATCTTTGAATAAACAGGCACTCAGAAGCTAACAGAGTGTTTACTCTTCTTTGATCAAATGATTGTTTGAAGAATATATGGCTGCAAACTAGAAGCATAGGATGAGATTCTCAGGCCACATAAACAGACCACCTAGGAAGAGAGATGGAGTGATGAATAATTTATGAAATAGTTACTCACACAGGTTCTTTCTGCTTAGATCATGTAGGAAATTGATGTGCTTGTTTTCCATGAGGTTGCAGCTAACACAGGAGGGAAACTGGGCACCTGAGTAACAGAAGGTTCCTTCCTACCTCTCATCTACCCCACTGATGGCCAGATTCAGACTGATCTATGGTATTACGGTTAGGTGCCTGTGTGAAAACAGAATAGTATAGGCTATGTTCTTTACACAGAGGGACAGAGTGAACACATTTTAGTGGAATGCTCATATAGAGCAGAAATTATCCAGCAGGACAGAGGAGACCAGAGAGATTTGAAAGATGTAGAGAAAGGTTAAATACAGAGCAAGAAGGGATTAAGATGTATGAGAAAGGATCCAAGTGGGCTTATCGTGTGTGTGTGAGACGGAAAGGGGTCCCCACTGTAACCATTTATTTGAAATTCCCTAAATCTTGAGGGTATTTGTGGAGGTTGCTATACCAACCATGCCGAAGCTTAAATTTAAGATAGTTATTTTATATTATCTTAAATTTTAAGATAGTTATTTTACATTATATTTTCTATTACATATGATAAATTTATCATTCTGATAAATCTGGGAAGGTGCTTAGGACTTCTTGTAATTACTCCTCCTTGGAAAAAAATGGCTGGTTTCAAGGTGGAAATATTTAAAAATGTATTGGTTTAGTGGAGGAGTCATTTTTAGCCAGAGAGCGTTTAGCAATCAAGCTTTGGTGGTGGGTTTAAAATCATCTCCTCTTAGTTAATGGTGATAGACCCTTTTTCTCCATTTGTGTGTTAAGACAACACAAAGCAAATGCATTTTCTCTGAGCTTAACTAAGAATTTGGAATGAAATACAAGACTTAGGTAAGGAAAAATGTCAAGAAGAAAAACTGAGGTATACTTCCAAGCAAAATTTATTAGATATGTCTATTCAAGAAAAAACACAATGACCTTTGCTTATAAGAATTCAAAGTTAAATACCTGAAAGCCAGGTCTGAATATTTTTTCTTTTAAAATCAGATACAGAAGTAGAAACAGTAATTTTCTTAAATATGACAGGCAACGGATATTGAAGTCTTTTCTCATAAATGGCATCAGACAGAATTATTCATTTATCAGCAAAGCTGCATGCAGTTGACTTAATTTCAAACCCAAAGCCTTTAAAATATAAAGCTGGTTGTGAACTTGACAGTGATCAAGGCAGGCTACTCAAAGATGTTTCTTTACCTTCTTCCTAATGAAATTTCTCTGTAATCGGTACTTATGTGCATTTTAGTTTGGCTTCTAAAATCCCTTAAATTCATCAACTTTTGTGTAAATGCAATCTGACAGAAACACACCACAGAGAGGTGCTTGTGATCTGTGAGACAATGTAAAGATAATATGCTGAAAATGTTTTAGCTTAGTTTAAATGTAGGATAAAGACCAAATTAGGAAATTCCCATTTTCTCAATAACTAAATAGTCTGTACAAAAAAAGAGCAAACATATGTACAAAATTCTGAAGTTTCTGCATACATTGTGAAAAGATCAATCACTGTCCACGGAAAAAATGCCATAAAAAGTTTTGCTATAAGGTGCTCAAGATCCAAAGATGAACAGTTCTTATGTAAAGTCATAAGAAATACAAAGCTAGTTCTCGGAGTATGTGTAATTCAGGCACTGGTAAGCATATTAAATCTTTCAGATCCCAATATCATTTTGCAAATTTCTGCTTCAAGGCAGAAAATAAAACCTGAATGATTTAACATCATCTCTAAAAAGTGCCTAATTTATTCCTAGGAAATATTTTTACACACACCAGGAAAATCAGCCTCAACATATTCCTGTCCTCAAATGTAGCCAGGATTCTGAGTTCCATAGAAGAAAAATAATTATCATAGTAAAAATAATTGTGTTGATCATAACCCTTGCTAAAACCAACCTTAATACTTGTGATGTTTCTATACTCTATTTCTATAAAATAATGTGCGGCTTCTTTTACATTTCCATAAAATGTACAACATATCATATGAATCATATGTTTTCATACAATCATAAATGTATATGTGTACACACAGTGAAATCTCACCTACAAGTATTGCTTACTGATACTTTCAAGTGTCTATGCTAGAATAATGCTTTGCACCTCTCACTAACACTGCTTATACTTAAATTTTGTCAGATAAATAAAACACTAAGAGTTGTTCATGATGCTAATTATTACATTTTAATATAAAATAGCAATGCAACTTTACAACACAATAGCTTTGTCCCCCCATTGTAGTCTAGCTAATCCTCTTGTATTCTCCTGATTATTACCAAAGGCTCTTAACCACTCGCTGTTTTGCACTTCTAAAAAGTACCAAAAAGTTTGCAGGAAAAGAATCCTATTTGAAAACTCATATTCAATCAACAAAATCACACTCACCCAAATTAACTTCCCTACTCTGGCTTTAGAGGTTGTAACCACTGTGCATATTATAATACGTAAGTGCAGGCAAACAATAGCGGAAGTACAGTTGTCATATCGTGTAAACCAAGACACTAGGCAAACTCGTGAAAGGAAAATAAACTGCCAAGCTAAGAATGTGAAAATGCAAACCACAGCATTTCCTAATAAACGATCTTCGGGTTGCCTGGGAGAAGAGCATCTTCCAGAGATGTGGAGACACGACCATGAGATTGGAGAGCCTCATAGAGACTCTGGTTTTTTTTGCTTTAAATCCTTAAATATTTTACCCTTTTTAAATAGAATGATTTTTTTCCTGATCCCACGTTTTGACTTCTCAAAGTCTCCAGCGGAAAGCAGGACTCTGCACTTTCCCCTGGAGGCCGGTGTTTCTCCCAGGCCACAGCAGTGGGCACTCCGCTGGTGGTTTGGTGGTGGGTGGCCCTGGTGATGGCGCAGGATGACAATGGCCTGTGGGATGTGTCAGGTGAGTGTATGACGACGCGAGGCTGAAAGGCAGCGTGGACCAGGAGGGGAGCGATTCACAGCCTCTTGACATAGTTTCCAGGGAAAGTACCAAAGAATTTGGTTCTTCTTGAGGTTCCTAAAAATAGAAGCAATAAATGAAACGGGGAGGTGGTGTGACAAGGGTGGAATCTCGGTCCATGAGTGGGCTTGGGCACGCTCTTACATGGATTCACTAAGAGAGTGACTCCCCAGGGATTTGGGAGAAGGAAGATAACTCAGTCAAGAAGCCAGGAGGAGGCTGGGCATAGTGGCTCCCACCTGTGATCCCAGCACTCTGGAAGGCTGAGGCAGGAGCCCTTGAGCTCAGGAGTTGGAGACCAGCCTGAGCAAGAGCGAGATCCCGCGTCTACTAAAAATAGAAAAACTAGCTGAGCATGGTGGCTGGCACCTGTAGTCCCAGCTACAGGGGAGGGTGAGGCAGGAGGATTGCTTCAGCCCAGGAGTTTGAGGTTGCTGTGAGCTGTGATGATGCCACAGTATTCTACCCAGGGTGATAGAGTGAGACTCTGTCTCAAAATAAAAAAAAAGAAGCAAGGAGGACAGAGTAATATGCAGTTTCAGCTTCCTGAGCCTTAGGCCTAAGTGGTGTGCTTCCCTCAGCAGGCTAACCCAGACTCAGCTTTGCAATATAGGAAATGAAAGTCTTTATTTATTTATTTATTTTTTTTGAGACTGTTTCTCAGGGTATAGTGGTGCCTATCACCATGCCCAGATAGTTTTTCTATTTTTAGTAGAGACAGGGTCTCACTCTTGCTCAGGCTGGTCTTGAACTCCTCAGCTCAAGAGATCCTCCAGTCTTGGCCTCCCAGAGTGCTGGGACTACAGGTGTGAGTCACCAGGCCCACCTGGGAACAACAGTCTTGCTGAGGAAGCCAGCTGTGAACTCAGCCTCGCCTGCTACACAGCAGTGAGGAGGAAGGAGCCAAGGTGGCTGGGCTGGCAGAGTGACAGGAGCGTGGAAAATCCTAACAGCAAGGGCTGCTCCGGAGCCAGAAAGTCCCTTGACGTGGGCATGACATGAAGACATTAGCAGGGACACTGTCACTGTCAAAACAATGTTATTATCTCATAGAAGATCATTCTCACTGTACGTCACTCATTTAAAAATAGCGCTAGACTTTTCTAATTCTATAAGTGAAAAAAAAAAAAGCCCTGACAGAGCCCCTCATAAAATAGAGAAACTTTGAACAATTTACCAAGTTGCTAATGAAAAAAAAGCAGCTTAACTACTAGTTGTGGGAGGGGCTCTGTCACTGGGCACTCCAGCATCATAATCCCCTGGTGCTGCAAATGGCTCTGTCCTTGGAAACTCTCCGTAGGCAAAAGTCTATGGAAAGTCAAGGCACAATGAAGTCTCCCTTGGGATTCCAGCATAGGTACAGAACATGGGTCTCCAAGGTCTCCTCTCTCATTTATACTCTGAAATTGACTGTCTTGCTTTGATGACAGTTTTCCTTTCTCCCTGGTAGGTAAGCCACTTTACTCTTCTGCTAGATGGGAATTCTTGAAAATATGGAGAGAACGAGGGGCTGTGTCTGCAGTGAGGCAGCAGCTCTTTCATTATTTTGCCACTGATGAGAAAGCTTCATCTCCTCCTCTTGTGCTCTCCTAAATCCTCCTGTGCCTGTATTTTTTTCGCCTTTCCCTCTACATCCCAGTGTATGATATCTTTATCTACAAATGTTTTCTCAGAAAACCTCTGGTCTTCTTTGAAGACTGTAAGCATGGGATTTCCTTTCAAGTGGGGAGAATGGAACTTCTCCCTCCTGTCACAAATTAAAGCTCAGCGTCGTCACTGGACTTTCAGGGAACCTACTGTGGACCTAGGAAATGAGTGGGTTCTTCACTTCATCCTGCCCCCTTCTCACATTGGGTCCTCCCTGCTGGCAGCTGACATTTTCCACTGGACAGAGCATTGATATTGGTCATCGGGGGACCACTTTGGTGACCTGTTCTTAGATCTCGGTCTTTTCTGGTCATTGCTATGTAAAGAAAATTTCTTCTTTCCGTTGAGTTGGAAATAAAAGATGCAGAAAATCACATATACATACCAGAAGCAGTAAATACTGAACTCTATGCAAAATGCAGTAGCCTTCTGATTACATTGTACATGTGATGTACGAAAGGGCCTTGTGTGGCACCTGCGGCTCAGTGAGTAGGGCACCGACCCCATATACTGAGGGTGGTGGGTTCAAACCCGGCCCCGGCCAAATTGCAACAAAAAAGTAGCTGGGCGACGGCCCCATATACCGAGGGTGGCAGGTTCAAACCCAGCCCCTGCCAAACTGCAACCAAAAAATAGCCAGGCGTTGTAGCAGGCGCCTGTAGTCCCAGCTACTTGGGAGGCTGAGGCAAGAGAATTGGGTAAGCCCAAGAGTTAGAGGTTGCTGTGAGTCCTGTGATGTCCTGGCACTCTACTGAGGGTGGTAAAGTGAGACTCTGTCTCTACAAAAAAAAAAAAAAAAATTAAAAAAAAAAAATAGCCGGGCATTGTGGCGGGCACCTGTTGTCTCAGCTACTTGGGAGGCTGAGGCAAGAGAATCACCTAAACCCAGGAGCTGGAGGTTGCTGTGAGCTGTGATGCCATAGCACTCTACCAAGGGCGATAAAGTGAGACTCTGTCTCTACAAGAAAAAAAAAAAAAGATCGAGGGCCTTATGAATTAAAAAAAAGCATAACTATCTCAGCAAACCACGCAAGTGAGCCAACTCAGCAAATGATGCGGTAGCCAAATGTGTGTGAAAGAAACGTACACGTACCCACAAACCATCCATCATCGCATTTTTCCATCACATCAATGACATCACTTTCTCTAAGCTCCAGCTCATCTTCGTTCCTGGGAGTATAGTTATACAGAGCCTGAAACCTGAAACAGGAAAAACAAGGTGTCAAGGAAAGAACTTTGCACCTTTGCAAAACTATAGAAGAAAGAACAGTATTCATTTTATCCTTATCACTTCTATTTTTAGTAACATATTCCATTGGATAGTGAAAGTCTGGCAAGCGTGTAAAATAAATACCAATATTTAGACTTTCGTAGGAATTTAGACCACTCTGATAAGATTTTGAAACTCACAATGAGGAATGTTCATGAAAGCTCATAACATTCATGAATCAGATTAACATATTTTAATGTTCATAAGTCAGGCCTGCATTTCAATGGTCCAGTATAATATCCATCGTCTAGACATTAAATGATAGTATAGAACATAATATAAGTGATATTTGCATTATTCAGCTATAGAAAAGCAAGAAAGGAATCACAGCGTTAGTTAGCCATAAACAGAAGCAAATAATTGAGGCTTAACAACTCTGAAATTTCAGATGGTTAGGAGTGAGATATACGTGTTCCAAATCGCTACATGGGAATCACTAGAAAAGGGCAGATTATTTTTTCACCAAGCTGAATGCTTTATATCAGTTTGTTTCAGTGTTTTCTGAATGTTTAGAGTTTGAAAATTTGATGCAATTCACCTATGAAGTCGAGTGTTTGAATCCTATGTACAGTTATCTCTGAGTCAGCCTCAAATAGCAGATTATGGACCTAAGTTCCTTCTTAAATGGTTTCTGGGGAAATTGTGTTAATTTTATATAAAGAATTACTGATGGAATGCTACCACCTTGCTTTCCCTGCCTGAATTCTTTGAGAACATATATTATGGTGACATTCGTCAGTAAGTAATGAATTCAGACATTGGATTTGTAGTAATAAAAT
The DNA here is from genome assembly GCA_963574355.1 of Loris lydekkerianus. Classification (NCBI taxonomy): domain Eukaryota; kingdom Metazoa; phylum Chordata; class Mammalia; order Primates; family Lorisidae; genus Loris; species Loris lydekkerianus. The sequence goes on along the minus strand of CAUYPK010148246.1, from coordinate 2,342 downwards.
AGCATTTAACAAATGGACTGGCATTTAGGAAAGTAAAGACAGAAATTAGAGCAATTGAGAAGGTCAGGAAGAATTTCAAGTGCAGTTAACACGAAAACTGCTTCCTAATTTTACTAAAACAATAGTACTGTAAGGAGGATATTTTAAAAAAATTGGTGAATTTGTTTCTGTTGCTTTTTACAACAGTTATGTGATTCTGCTAATGCAAGGAAATAGGAACCACATTCTAGGGAGCATTAGATATTTTTTTATGGAAACTTTAAAAAGATGGTACTAGTAGGCTGGGTGAGGTGGCTCACACCTGTATTCCCAGCACTCTGGGAGCCCAAGGAGAGTGGAATCTTTGAGCTCAGGAGTTGAGATCAGTTGAGCAAAAGTGAGACCCCTATCTCTACTAAAAATAGGAAAACTAGCTGGGCATGGTGGCGGGTGCCTATAGTCCCAGCTACTTGGGAGGCTGAGGCAAGAGGATAGCTTGAGACTAGGAGTTTGAGGTTGGTGTGAGCTATGATGCCATGGCACTCTACCTGGGGTGACAGAGTGGGCCTCAAAAAAAAAAGATAATATGGAATACTGCTCTGAAATAAGAATAATTTATTTCTAATTACTTTATTAAGTCAAAATATCATATTTTGGTGGAACAAAACTATAGTATTACTTGTATTCACAAATCACATCATTAATAAGAAATGTTGACCCACTGGCTTCCCTCCCTGTGAACAAATGGACTTGGAAAAGTTAACTTTGGGGGGTCTAGAAAAAAAGGGTATGATGTGGGCTCACGCCCTCTCTTAGAAAACATTGCCTTCCCCAGCCTGTGCCAAAGCCTGAAATTCCTACAGTAGAGATTTCTTCTCCTGTTAATATGTGTCCTTCCAATAAGCCTTTTGGCCCACTTTTCTTCTTCTGACCTTCTGAGGTCTTTTGCTGAGAGAGAGGATTCTGGTTTGGGGGAAGGGAAGAGAAGAGTTAACCAGAACCCCAGAGCAGTGGTGAAAAAAGCCAGGAGGTATTGCATGTCCACGGCACCTGATTCAGATGTTTGCCTCCAACCAGCCTCAATAGCAGTGGGTAAATCATCCTGTGGTTGTGTCAAGGATTTGATTTTGGAGCTACTTGGGGGGAGAGGTGATATCTTTGGTATGTCCAAGAGACTGAGCAGAGCTGATTTCTACATGGCGCTTTTTCTAACTTCATCTTTCAAAGAGAGCTGGTCCTGCCTGGGCTGCTATTTCAATGGCACCTCTCACTTGGGAACAACCGATTCTGTGACTGAGCTTCTCAGGAGTCAGCCACGTAGGGAGGGAGGTAGGCCTGCTTCAGACCAAACACACCAGCTGCTTGATGGAGCTAAAAGTTCCAAAGCTAAGAAACGAAAATTGGCATGGATTCATACCTCATTTTTGAGTGATGAAAGCCAGCCTGTTTGTCAAAATGTACTCACCATTCTGGTTTAATTAGACCACAAAAAAGAAAAATGAAACAAAACAAAAAAGGAGCTTTATGGAAATGTAAACAAACCCTCCAGAAATTCCCCTACTTCCACCGAGTTTCAAAATCAGTGTACACAACAGGAAATGCAGTCGTGTTGCAATTAAAAATGCTGTTCTGGAAGATGTGGTGGTGACATGATTGATGGTGGTGGGGTCAGGATGGCTCAGAAAGAAATTTGTCTTTTCCAGTAGGAACTGCTGGGCCAAATGGAAACCCTCTCTATAACTTGCACTTTTTTATCAGAACTGATTTTACCTCAACTCTGAATTGTAGTGATATAACCTATGTTTCTACTTTCGCACAGAGATTTTAAATCAAAGAGATTAAACAATACCCTGTAATCCCACTAATTCAGGCCAGAACCAAATAGAAATTTAACAAAGAATGTTGTATCATATCCACAGCAGGACTGTGGAGATGTGCCTTCCTCCCACCTGTGTGGACTCTGTGGTTTCTTAACAACAAAATGGCCACGGCTGGATATATCAACTCCACGTCACATAAGACAGTGTCATAATATAACACACCCTTTCATTCATAAACTCCCTAAAAGCTGTTTAACATAATGTGTTGGCAATACAATCCACCTAAATAGCCCTAGAATTTATTTTTTGTGATATGATCCTATCACTATTGGTATTCATAGGAAAAAAAAACAAAAACTTTAGAATTACTAGTTGTATTTAAAGTTTTCCAATTAAGTGGCTTTGTAAGTGATTATTATTTTCAATCTGTTCTTTCCACAATAAAGACTGTCCCTTAATAAGGGCAACGGCTATACTCTGGGAGAGCCAGTCTCAGTGACAGTCACTAAGTTTCAGGTCTATGAGTGAGGAGAGGACCCCAGG
>CAUYPK010148235.1:0-18849 GCA_963574355.1 Loris lydekkerianus | reverse complement strand
GTCATAGCAAAATAACTGAGAAAATGCCAGGAAGGCTATGTTAACCAGTGTGATGAAAATGTGTCAAACGATCTATGAACCAAGTGTATGGTGCCCCATGATCAAATTAATGTACACAGCTATGATTTATAATAATAATAAAAATATATAGATAAAACCTAAAAAAAAAAAAAAAAAAAAAAAAAAAGGGAGCCAAACTCACACACCTGTGGAGACAAAAAGGGACAGAACGATGGGGATGAAATGGGTGGCAGAGGAAGAATGGCATGAAGTGAGGAAGAAATGAGGAGACAGAACATCCTCAGACCTTGGGATTCAATCCTAATAGCAATGAGAATATATCAAAGAGCATGCAATCAGCAGAGGATTTGTTCTTCTATTGAGCCTCAAAGCCTCCAGATTAAATGTTCTTTTAGAAATGCAGGTAATTCTAAATACTCAAATAAGGAGACATACTCTGAAACAGAAGCCTTGAACCAAATGAAGGCTGGTCAGGAGCAGGGTGTGGATGGTCAGCCTTTTCACTGCTCTCAGCCATGTCCTTTCATCTGTCTTCTGTTTTCTAATTCTGTCCACATTCCACTTTACTCCTCAGTGCCATGACCCATATTTAGCATATTTAGCTCTCTGGGAATACTGCAAACGAGGATGAGAATTATTCATCTTTCTTTAGTGTAAACCATAACTAACAAGTGGCTAAAAAGTAATATAAAGGGCCTTTATGGTCAAGTTTCAGAGGTGAATTGAAAAAGTATTTTGGAGTAGTAGAATGTTAGTGTAGTTTATTTATTTTTCACTCCTCTAAATTTCCTAAAGGGATTTATTTTTAAAATTAAAAGGGACAGATTTTAAAAGTTTGGGCTACTTATCTAGACGGCCTAAGAAGCCAAGACATGTTTCTTGGGAAAAGCTGTGAAAATGCAACTAAAATAAACTGTAATTTAACTTCAAAATTTTGACTACAGATTCAATTCATCTCCTATCTATAAACCAGGGTTTTATAATTTTAGGACGATGACCTGAATATTAATCATAGTTTGGACTGATAAATTCTTTGCTGTGTGGGGCTGTTCTGTGCACTGTGGAATCTTCGGCAGCATCCCTTGCCTGCACCTGTAGATGCCAGGAGTACCCCCACCCCCAAGTCATGACAATCAAAAAATTACTCCAGGGCCAGACACAGTGCCTCATGCCTATAATCCCATCACTCTGGGAGGCCAAGGCATGTGGATTGCTTGAGCTCAGAAGTTTGAGACCAGTCTGAGTAAGAGCAAGACCCCATCTCTACTGAAAATAGAAAAAACTAGCTAGATGTGGTGGGCAACTGTAGTTATAGCTGCTTGGGGGGCTGAGATAAGAGGATCGTGTGAGCCCAAGAGTTTGAGGTTGTTGTGAGCTAGGACACCGTGGCACTCTACCAGGGTGACAGATTGAGACTCTCTCTCAAAAAAAAAAAAAAAAAAAAAAAAATCTAGATTCTAGAATTCCATAGGAGTATGAAAGAGCTCCCAGTTGGGAGCCAATGCTTGGATACTCTGGCCTTGATAACTATTCTAGTTTTGAGGAACCATTACTTACACTCTGCCATTAAATAAAGCCTCTGCCTTTGATTTCCTACCATCCAAACCCACTGAAGCTGTTGAGTCCCTGGGTAACTCTGAGCCCTCTCTCATTGGACTGTCTTCCCACGGAAAGGGATAGAAATCGACAGCTGGTTCGGAATATCTCTGATCACACTTATTCCGTTTGAGCCCACTGGGAAGACTAACTCCTTGAACTTCATACTTCTCTCTCCCAAGTTTGTACCGACTTTCTCAGAGGTGCTTAAGAAAAAATGTCTTTCACATTTCTGAAACCTGGTTTATCCTTTTATCGGTTTCTGAAGGTCTCCAAAATCAGCAGGATTATATTGCCCTCTGCAGATGCTACTGGTTATAAAAAATAAAATAAAAATTGAAGTAGACTTTTAACATAAAAGCAGTATATTGGGAAGGAGGAAGATAAGGGAGTAGGGAACTAACGATAATTAAGCACCTACTGGGTGCCAGCTTCTGTGCTGGTAATGCCACAGTAGCCTATGGTGGTTTACCTCATTTAATTTATAGCGTGAAACTTTAAGGTGAAGAAACCAAGACTAAGAGAGATTAAATGTCAACATTATAATGTAAATAAACGCCCATTCCAGATTGTTATATTCAACTCAACACCCTCTGCCCACTTTAATATAATATTTCCCAAAAGAGCTTTCAGGAGTTCTTGAGAACAGTCAGGATAACCTACAATAATCATGTGTGTGTGTGTGTGTGTGTGTGTGTGTGTATGTGCGCACACGCCACAACTTAATCCAGTTTGAGAATGTCAATTATCTCACTAAAATCATGAATGAGCTGTATATCCTGGCAGATCCCAAATTCTTGAAAGGGCAGTCAGATTTTTGATAAGCAACTCATATACATGGGAGCAAAGATAACATTCTATCTATAGACCTGTCGTGAGGAAAGCTGTCTCTCTTTTTAAAAATGATTTAGAGGCAGCTGGCCTCTAGTCTGTTAGTGTCTAGCTTTGCTATTCATCATCAGAGGCAGGAATCTCTTTCCATTTTCACATAAGGCACGTGTCTTCCTACTGGAAGATCTTTCTCCAGGAGTGGATGGGTTCAGGCCAAGGTCTCTGCTCAAAAAATAGAGACAGAACTCAGCACTATTTATATCACACAAGAACTGACTCAGTACCATTGCCCGTTTAACCTGCTTGTCTTCCTGTTTGGAGATGTTCTTTCCCTCCTGGCTTTTCTGCCATCTGTGACATCTCTGCAGGCAAACTGTAAGGAGTGAATGCTTTTAAGGATCCCTTTATTTGTTTCTTCCTAGAAGAGTTTAACACTGTCACCACAGTTCTAAGCAGTGGTTATATATACTATCCTTCTTTCTTCTTTGCAGTGGGATTATATCTATTCAATTCTGTGTATTTCTCTGTCTCATCTCTGGCTATTTCACTTGTAAATCTATCTCTTATGCTAAATGCCCTCATTTCACCTGGAAGTTTGCACAGACTTTAGTGTAAATGCTCCAGTAAAAATAGCTGCCTCTATTAACATTTAAAACATGTGCTCAATACTGTGTGCAGTGCTTTACATGAATTCATTGAATCCTCAAATAATCTAAAGGATGAAAAATATCATAATCTTCATTGGAAATAAAGGCAACCAATTAAGAGATGTTAACAGCCATCTAATTATATACAACTCACATGTGATGGAGGTTAGATTTGAAGTCAGATCTGTCCAATTTCAAAGTCCAAGATTGTCCTACTTTATCATACTGTTTTTCTATGAGCATCTATCGGGATTATCTTTGATTGCCTGACCTGAAGTATTATTTTCATTTTCATCATTTTTTTGTACTTGACAAAACAAATGTATTTTTGGAATCTTTAATGACAGAAATCGAATTATAAACAAAATAATCTCTGCAAAATATCTCTGCAATAATCTCATAGAAATTGAATTATAAGCAAAATAATATCATCCATTTCATGGTATTTTCCCTGTGGAAAAACCTAAAATGATAGATTACACCAGAATTCTGATGTCAAATAGGCCACCACATGATCCCTGACACCAAACTTCCATTTCTTTCTTGGTAAAAAATGATGGAATTGGAATTACAAATTCTTAATTCCTTTCTATCTCTAATATTCTGTGATTTTCTGGTGCAGAGGGAATTTCTGCCTTACCCAGGGCTTACAAAATACACTGGAGAAAACACTCGAATAGAAAATTCCACATTACTGCTACTTAACCTGGTGCTCATTCAAATATTTTCATCAGGCCTCTCTCCAGAGACTCTGGGCACTTACTTAATTTAATGTAGCCCTTTGTAAAATGGGTCTTTTCTGAAAATCTCAGCTTGAGGCATTTCCTTGGTACCCACACGATATGTTTGCTTTTACAGAAGCTTTATTTTTTTTCCCCTAAGAATTTCCTGTTCATTTAGCTACAGCCAGAGGTAAGGCTAACAAATTTGTGTATCTCTTCAGAGGCACCCAATTTATTAAATGGCTTTTAATTGGCATGGGAGCTTATAAAATGCCCTCTGAGAGACAATGCGAAGGCTTATTTCATTAAATACAAAGGTGTAGAGGAGATACTTTCCCAGGGAATGTTTTCTTATATGGTAGAATGGACTTTACTCCAAACTGAAATTCACCAGCAGCATCTCAGGGAACTTCCCGGGATCTATCACATGTGTTCTCCAGCCAGATCTTCTGTTACCAACTTGAACCTATAGATTAAACAATGGAAATAAAACCTCTGCATCCTTCACATACTCTTTCCCTTTTTATTTTTATTTATTTATTTTTTGTGATAAAAATAAAAAGTAGAGTGCTGGGGTGCCATGATAGCTCAAGCTCCTGGGTTCCAGTGATTCTCCTGTCTCAGCCCCCCACATAACTGGGACTATAGGAACCCGCTGTCAGCACACCTGGGTAGTGTTTTTCTATTTTTCTGTGCTAGTAGAAATGGGGTCTCCTCTTGCTCAAACTGTTCTCAAATGCCTGAGCTTAACAATCCACCCACCTCAGCCTCCCAGAGTGCTAGGATTACAGGTGTGAGCCACTGTGCCCTGCTCTCTCTCTTCTTAAATTTGAGACTATAATTGTGGCAGAAAGTATAATTAGTAACTATTAGTTAGTAATTGTGTAGTGCAGTCCACACTAATCTCATAAAATCTCAGTCATCCATTTAAGATCAGTCATGTGACTCTACTGTTCATTTCTCTAACCCCAGTGCTTAAATCAGTAACTGGCATATAGGACAAACCCAATGAAAAATACCCAATTAGCATGCCAATCATTGTGCTCTGCGCAAAGTACTAAGCATAAACGACATTGGCCCAGTTCTTACAGAGCTTACAGCGATTTTTTTTGTTACACATACCCCGGTGATTAGTTCATTAAACAACACTTATCTCTAAGGCCATAAGAAGAGGCAAATCTCACTTGGTCTAAGAGTTCAAAGAACACTCCTTTGAGAAGTTGCCTTTCGAACTAAAATATGAATAAAAATTGACCATCGAGTAAATGCAGGAAAAAAGACATTTAAAATATAGGCAAAAATAAACCACGATACAAACTAAACTAGGTGGGAGCAAACACAGGTTATTCAAATCTAACAGCAGGGTAGTGTGAATCCTAATCAGAAATGCAGGAGAGAGAGGCAGAGACCCAACCATGTAGGACTTCCTAAGTCCTTCTACAAATTATTGAGGATATTTCAGTTTATCCTAAACAGTGTGTAAGACAGTAAGTCCTTTCAGCTAGAAGAGGGAGGCAAAGCAGGAAGGAGGAACAACAAAGACATCCCTGGGTTGTCTATATTGAAGAGACTGTATTGACTGTTCTCAGTGATGGAAAGAATGAGAGTTTCTAGTCGTTATAGTAATCAAAGCCAAAAGAATCAACAGTTTGATGTGGGGGCATGGGTGTAGCAATAGTACTATTTCAATAGATTTGGGATGTAATTGAAAGGTTAAAATTTGGACTTGACATTGTATTTTATACAAACGTGAGAGGAAGGAAGATATCAAGGAGGCCCCTCAGTTCTGTGACTTAAGCAATTAGTTTATTGGGGTTGGCATTTTCTGAAATAAGGAACAGAGCCATACCTGGGGTTAGATCATGAATTCCTTCTTCTATACTGATTTGTGATAGCTTTGAGTTTACTATTCCTGTAACAATATTGAGTACAAAACAGATATCTGTGGAATAAAAGAAGAGGGATGTGCTGGCGCCATGATAAATCTGGGAATCATCATGCCATAAGCAACAATAAATTATAATAGAAATAGAAGAGAGACAAGACCCTAGACTAAAGATGAGGTGTCTTGTTATAAACAGGTTAACTAAAGACAATGACTGGTAGAGAATCATTAGCATGCAAAAGTTTTGAAGAAGTCTTGGCTACAAAAATATGAAGCAAGCAAGAGAGTGTGGAATCATTAAAAGCAAAGAAAAGTGTATGGGGTGGGGAATGAACTATAATTGTTGATTAGTCAAGTAAATGAAGAAGTAAAAAATATCTATCTGTGGGTATGACAAGGATGGCACTTGTAGCCTCAACTGAGCTATCTACATGTCTATCTATTTAAGAGAGAAAATAAAGTTGAATTTAGTGAATGGAAAGTGCAGAATTGGCTGCCAATTTATAGATGTGTAGCTGTGACAGGTGCTAAGGTATGTTTATAAGTTATTTTGGAATAAGATACTATACAAGATATCAAATTATATCTTCACAGATTACTTCTTCATTACATAGTAAGAGACTTTCACAATAGTAAGATGTACACATTCCATTACGACCAAATGATCAAATTTTGCATTACCAATAATGAGATTATCTGATATAATGCAGATCCTTATACAATAAGAAGCATAGAACATCATCTATGTCATATTCTTGCAAAGAATGTTTGACCTGAATCTAATAACAGGGAAACAATCAAAGAGTTCAGACTGGGAAACTTTATCCATGGCCTGGACTCATCAAGAATGTTAATGTAATAAAATTATAAAAATGTGGGAGAACTGCTTCAGAGTAAAAGAAACTAGAAATTGCATGGAAAGATTTTATTTTATTTTTGTTTTGGAAAATTGTATAAATTTGGACATAGACTATAAAGTGCCCTGTCTATGGTAATTTTCACAAACATGATAATGTAATGACTATTAATGGAGAATGTCCTTTCTCATAGAAGATAAATGCTGAAGTTTTAGACATAAACTATGAGATTCTGCAACTTACTTTAAAAACAATCAAAAATAAGAAATTTGGTCTTGGCACCTGTAGCTCAGCGGCTAGGGTGCTGGCCACATATACCAGAGCTAGTGGGTTCGAATCCAGCCGGGGCCTGCAAAAGAACAATGACAAGTACAACCAAAATAGCCAGGTGTTGTGGCAGGCACCTGTAGTCCCAGCTACTTGGGAGGTGGAGGCAAGACAATCTCTTAAGCCCAAGAGTTGAAAGGTTGCTGTGAGCTGTGACGCCATAGCACTCTACCAAGGGCAACATAGTGAGACTCTGTCTCAAAAATAAAAAAAAAAAAAAAAAGAAATTTGAGCTGTATTTTTACTTTCATTTAGTTCATTTTCAGTGCTCTTAATTTCCTTGTCTTAATTCAGATTCTATCTAGCATCACATTCTTTCTACCTAAAGAACTTTTTTCATTTTTAATTTTTTTAAATAAAATTACAGGTGTGCTGACAAGGTACTCTCCAAGTTTTTTTGTTTGTCTAAGGAAATCCTTTGTTTCTATTTCATTTTTTAAATACGTTTTCACTGTGTATAGAACTGTGAGTAGACAGATTTTTTTTCTTTTAGTTCTTTAATAATATCACTCTATTTTCTTCTTACTTGCGTGGTTTCTGAAAGGAAGTGTTTCTTTTAATTTGTTTTTGGTATGTATGCTTTTTTATTTATCTTTATATCTGTGTATCTTGCTTTTTCTGTTTGAATATGACTTAACTACACACACATACATATATATATATACAAACATATATATGTACGCATAGACACACGCGTCTATATATATATATATATATATTTTTTTTTTTTTAACTTGATAGGTGTTCTCTGAGTTTCTTGGATCTGTAATTTACTATCTTCCATTAATTTGGAAGGCAGCTATGCTCACTGGTATACCACCAACATATCTTCCATTAATTTGGAAAAAATATTACCCATTATTTCTTTAAATACTCACCCTTTTGCTTACTTTCTTATTCTTCTGGGATTCTAATCACACATGTATTAAAAAGTGTGACACTGTCCCATAGCACTTGAATGCTTATTTCTGATTTATTTGCTCTTTTTCTCTTTGTGTGTTTTAGTTCAGAAATTTCTATTGACTTATTCTCAATTTCACTGATTCTCTCTTTGGGTACGTCAAGTCTACTAATGAGACTACTGAAGGTCTTCTTCATCACTGTTATTTGTTTTCCATTTCTAAGATATCTGATTGATTTTTACCATCTATCAATGGATTAGGAATTAGAAATTAACCTATTGATGCATATTGTTCATGTTTTCCAGGAGAGTTTTAATATATTAATCACAGTTATTTTCAATTCTCTGTAGGATGGTCATGTGTCACATGTGACTGTGGTTCTGTTGATTGCTTTGTCTTTTGGTAATTACTTTTCCTCTTGTTTTTTTCATATGCCTTATAAAATTTTGTTGAAACTTTGTGTCTTTTGCAAAGCAGTCAATAGTTTCTAAACCTAGAAATGGCATGTTTTTACCTCTGATTGGCCTGCATTGTGGGAGTTTGAGTCTCTCTAGTCAGGAGTTGTGCTGGGCTTGAAATTGTCATGTTTACCCTTGGTGTAGAGTGAGGATTGGTTTGCCAGATCTTTTCTCAATGTCTATTTTATCCCCATCTTTAGGATCTTCTCTTTGCACTACATCTCAGACAGGTGTCTCACCAGACATTTTCACATCTTCCAAAGCTGTTTAGCACTCACGGATGTCACCCAAGGATTTTCAACCTGGTGGTGAGAAAGGTATTCTTATTCTGAGTAAGCCTAAGTTTTAAGTAGATGCTGTGTCCCCATGTTGGAGGGAAGTGGCTGTCTCATTGTTCCCGTGCTTTGCCCAGCTAACATTCTGGAAAGGAGGTTTTCCATGTCTCCTGTTTCCAACTGCAATGTCTATGCTCCAGGTGCCTGAGGTTCAAAGTCTCTCTTCCGAGGAGTAATCGGGGAGGAGAATGTGAGCAGGTTTCCTGCCTTGCCTCTTCTCCTCCTCCCCTTGTCTTGTACTATGAGGATTTTATCAAAGTCATTGTTTGCGGTTTCTGGTGGGGTCCAAGGAAAGAGCCTGATGTGGGTGTAAATTTCTCTTATATCTCTGGTCCAAAATGCTTCTATTTTGAGAATCTACAAGTGAGTGAGATTTTTTTTTTCTTTTTATGTTTACAGCCAACTGAACCACATTTTTCCTTACTAATTTGTTACTAGGTGAACAAATGGTAGCTCACCCTCTCTCCCTAGAGGCACACGTCTTTAGATTTTGAGATAGTTGGTATCTTGCGATTTCAGCCCTCTGACTGAATCCAAAAACAGTGGTAAATTTACAATTTGTCCAATTCTTTTTGCTATTCTAAGTGTGGGCATAATAATTACTTTCAGCTTTGTGCATCCCAAACAGAAACTAAAGATACTTGCGATTCACTTTCAATAGTTCAGGGGAAAAAATGAAGAAAGAGAAAGAGCGAGTGCGTGCATATGTGGCAAAGCATTAAGAATTGCTGAATCGAGGTGAAATGAGCATTCATAATACATTCCATTTCTGTGTTGTCACATATACAGAGCTCCATTATGTTAAATGTAATTAAGACCCAATTGTTATTATTAATGTCAACCAAAATGGGTGAATATATTTTTCCTTTCTAGTTTGACATTGTCTTCGTAAGATACCACTCCTGCTAACTATATTTTTAAAAACCTGGGTTTATTAAATATTTTATATACTTATCCCACAGCAACATTGCAAATAGAATAGAAATGCTTTTGCATAAATTCATCACTCTTTGAAAGAGTCAGCTAATTGAAACAAGCTTTAGATTTGCAATTAGAGAAGATAGGCTTAAGCGCAAGTCTATTTATGACACAAATATTTACGGAGATTTTGTTGCCAGAATTTCTCTCTGCAGAGTCTTTGATCTTGAAGATTTGAAGAATGAACCCATGGACTGGAGCAAGGGACAGGACAGAGTTTATTGATGGAATGATTGATAAGCAAAAGAGTGGGGAACAGAACCTCTAGCAGCATAAGTGGGGAAACCCATATGGGAAGGCCCCCCCTTCTGTATAAATACTGCTTTTCCTATCCTGCAGCAGGCAAGGAGCTTGGGGGAGGTATGTCACAATTGGCTAGATGTCTTCAAGCAGAAAATAATCTTAAAATTAGCGAGGAAATAACATCCTTGCAGTTCTTGAGCCAGGCGAGGGAGCAAGGTGTATGCTCTCTCCAGGAGGAACCTGGCTGGAGCTCAGAGGGTGCAGCCTAGAAAGGGCCTGTTTGGGCCTAAAGATGGGGTCCATGATAAGACTGATTTCTGAGCTCACCCAGGCCTACAAAATTGGGGCAGGGTCCCTGTCCAGCCCTCAGTGGGGGAGCCCTGTGTCAATTCTACTATGTTCTATTGATTGTGTTAGAGGTTTGGGAGAGAATAGTAGCTCTGCTGCCTAGTAAGTCTTTGAACTTGCACAAATTTACATTGTCTTAGCTTTAGTCTCCATCTCTGTGAAGTATAGATAATAATATGTGCCTCGCTTGTGAAGGTTAAATTCCCTGGTATGTGCTAAAGTATTTTGTGAATCATAACTTACCGTATATACTCGAGTATAAGCTGAGTTTTTGTGCCGAAAAACCCGAACTCGGCTTATACTCGGGTCATAAAGGTTATTTGATTCGGTGTGCTTAGCTTAACAGGTAATCAAGCTAAATCACAAAGGTTAAAATCCTTCAAAACTGGATTCCTCCTCCTCATCATCTGTATGTCCAAACAGCTTCAGTTGTATCTGATGTGAGGGTATCAGCATTTAACCTACTGATTCCTCAATTATTGTAAATGTTTTGGGTATATATTTTTATTTTTGAAATTTACCAGTGGCTGCTACATTTTCCACCTCGGCTTATACTCGAGTCACTAAGTTTTCCCAGTTTTTAGGGTACAATTAAGGGGGTCGGCTTATACTCAAGTCGACTTATACTCGAGTATGTGCGATACTCCAAAACATATTCTTATAATTCTGTTCTAGTTACTTATTTTTATTCACTTGTTAGAATTTTGTTTACTTTCTCTGCATTTCTGTAATGTCCTTGGCCTTTGTTTCTTACTTCATTTTACTATGACTGCTTACAATGTTACAGTCATTTACAACTTCGTGTTAATCAAAACCATGAATTTCAGCAAATGCAATAGTCCCTGCCTCGTCTCTGACCTTTTTTCCCTTTGATCCTGGCATCTGAAAGCTTTTTATACATTCTAATTCTCTTCCATTTTCATAGCTCTGTGAAGCCATACTATTTTCTTTGACTGATAAGATCATTGAAGGTGACCTGATTTCCTCCAGAGATGCACAATGAATAAAACACATTCCCCCACACACATTTACTCACCCACATTCCACAAACGAGGGAAAGTCTTGGGTTGTTCTCTTTCTGTGGAGGTCATGTGAAAAGAAACTGACGTCCCAGGTACTGTGATTATACATGCATCACCAAATTATACAAGCTGCTTTATTTATTATTCCAAATCTTAGAGGGTTTTTTGTTATTTTATCCTACTCCGTGTGAAATTGAATAGTGAAAGTGGCAAAACAAATGTAGCTTATGTTTTTGTTTTTATAATGAGCTCTGATAATACAAACAGCTTATTTTGGGGCATGCATTCGTTGAGACACAAAATTATATATACTTATCTGTATTTGTGAGTGTATGTATGGCCAGGTGATATATTTATGTGGTTTTGAGTTGACAAGATGACCTCTTTCTATCTAGGTGTGTGCTCTGAACTAGGGTACTCTCCTTGTGACTTGTTTATGTCATGTTGATGACTCAAGGCGTAAACAGCTAGGTTATTCATGGGTGTGGAAAATTGGTATTTGGGAGCATTTTATTCTGCTCAGTCAGGCTTATTCTTTACAAAGAATCCAAATAGTAATAACATTTACAAATCTACTGAAAAGAATATTGAATGGTATCTCTGCACACATTCCATTGTGCAGGTAAGACACTTCCCCTCACACCCCAACCTCACTGCCAAAACCCCAGTCCCTGCACAATTACCACAGCCCATCTCTCCCTTTGGTTCAGGGACTGTGCTTTTATTTATTTACTTTTCTTAATCTTTTCTGCTTTTCAAAGCTTTATACTTTGTAGGCAAAAATATATTGAATGATTTCAAGACATTTCTATAATTCATTCATTCTACTAGTTTTTCCTTAACTATTTCCAGCTATTCTCCTAAGTACCTCCTTCTATTCATTGTTTTATCCCAGTATCTCAGAGAGACAAATAAAACTGACTCAGCATCCCTATGCACGAACTTTCAGTAATGATATTTCCCCATCAGAATGGAAGCCATATGGTGAGTATGTTTGTTTTGCAGATTCTAAGTCATTTACCTGAGTTCTCATAGTTTAGTTTCCAAAGTGTCCTGGAGAAGTGAATCACTGAGGCCAGGTTATTGCTCTCTGAAGTTACTACAGAACTGTAATTACTGCAGTTTATTTTGAGCAAGTCTTGCTAAATCTATTCTAACTCAAAATAGCAGCATCACCCTGAACAAGGAGAGAAAATATGTAGTTCTAGTGAGTTTTCTTTCAGTTTGCAACACAGCAGAAACCAGCATTCTGTCTGAAAGAAAATAAAGGCAAGTATTCACTCATACTCTATTGCTATTTTTCCTAGTTTTTTTGTTTGTTTGCTTTTAACTTTCACAATGTTAAAAGCATAACTCAAATACACATTGTGCATATATTTATACCATATATCACTTATTTTGTGTCAGTAAAAGAACAGAAAATTGATGGAACATGCCCAAATGCTTGTGGTATAAAATTATATTTCATTTCCTGCTATAAAAATGTAATTCAATTGAAATGTTTATCATGCATCTATGAATATTTTTTCTTGCATGCATAATGGTGTTGCAAGGACAATTTAATTCCTTTTTTTTTAAAGAAGTAATCATGGAGGGATTTATTCTACCTTTTCAATAGATAATAGCTGAAGAACAGCTCTATAGGAGTCCAAGTTGAATGCATAAAATGCATTGTCTCAGATATACTTTTTAACATTTTAATTGCATTTTTGGCTTAATTTACTGAAAAGCATCGGTTTAATTTCACAGGCATAGCCTCTTTTTTCTTTCATGTGAACTGAAGTTGTGATTTATTTTTTGAAAGACCTAGATGAACTATCTTGTGTGCATGGGTATGTACACATAACGTCTAAAGGCAATATATAATGCCGCTACCTTCATATTGAAATTTATAGCTGGAAGAGAAACAGGATTCATTCTACCATCAAGATTATCATCATAGGCGGCACCTGTGGCTCAGTGAGTAGGGCGCTGGCCCCATATACTGAGGGTGGTAGGTTCAAACCCCACTCTGGCCAAACTGCAATAAAAAGTAGCCTGGCATTGTGGCGGGTGCCTGTAGTCCCAGCTACTTAGGAGGCTGAGGCAAAAGAATCGCCTATACCCAAGAGCTAGAGGTTGCAGTGAGCTGTGACATCACAGCACTCCATTTAGGGCAACAAAGCGAGACTCTGTCTCTCTCTCACACACACACACACACACACACACACACAAAAAAAAAAAAAAAAAAAAAAAAAAAAGATTATCATCAGAAGAAAAATAAATGGGGTGAAAGAAAAATCAGAGTAGATAAATCAAAGGCACTTGTGAATTTGAACAAATCATGTGCCCAACTCTTCTATTAAAGGATAGTGTTGCTAAGAAATCAGTTCCTTGAGGATTCTTGGATTGATGACCTTGTTTTCTGGCTGACAATTGAAACTAAATGTCAACAAACAGGCTATTCCTGCACAGCTAACCAACCAGCTTCATTAAAGTGTGAGAATTGAGTAGGCAATTGAGACACTCTCTAACAAGATGGAAGGTACAATCTTATGAACCTGCTGGTGGAAGTGGCATCTCGTCCCTTCTGCTGTGTTCTATTGGTTAGAACCAAGACAGAGTTCCTTCTCATACTCAAGAGCCTCAGGAGATTTGACAACGATATAAATGTATTCATACTAGGAGGCAGAGTCAATGCTGGTCATTCTACAATCTTCCCAGCACACTTTTCTGCTCTGTAATTTTGGTGATTTGGAAATTTCTTCCAAGTGAACATTATAGAAGTACAGGAGAAGAAATAACATAGGTCATTGAATGTAAGTCTGACCTAGAAATTATGGTAAGATAATGCCCCTATTAGAAAAGTTACATTATTATTTGCCTTGCCTATTATATTAAAACAACAACAACAACTCTAATGATGTTTCACTGAGAAGAATGTTCTTTGACATTAGTATGTATCATAAAGATGCTTCCCTTTAACTTCATTGTGAATATTTATTTATGGAGTTATATACTTTTATGGCTGTTTGGTGAGAAATGTAACAACAGGAAATGTCATATTTGAAGGACACAAATAAATTGGTGCTAAAATACTAAAAAAACTGAAGCCTAAATCTGGGACTAGTCCTAATTCACTACCATAATATATCCAGTATATTCCCTAGGATACAATAATGACTTTCCATGTGGAAGAATGAAAATAAGAATAGCTCATTGGATGGTCCTAGGAAATGATTCAAGTAGCTAAATATAGAATGAATGAAACTTATATACCTAAGGGATTAAGCACGTGTTTCAGTCAGTGAATCTTATCACATAGTGTATTATTTACTACAATATTTTCACTGTTGATATTTCCTACTAGAAGTTCAAATGAAGGGATCACGTGGAAATACAAAATTAATACTAATGTATAAAAATATGTCGGTGGTGTTTACAACATCAGGAACAACTAGTACTCATTTTAGCATTACATTAATACACATTCAAAGTTTATTAGAAGAATAAACAGTTCCAACTACTAGAGAGGGAAAAAATAATAAGATGTATAATCACTTAAGTATTATTATTCCAATAAATAGCAGTTATGCAGTGAAGAATGATTTACATTAGTAGAATAATCATTGCTTATAAAAACTTTACCAAAAAAAAAAAAGAATTCAGATGGTTCAGAAGTTAACAGAAGAAGTCCCATGGGATACAAGTACTTCAAAATCCCTTCTTAAAACTGTCGGATTTAAGAAGGTGCTCCATGTTTTTTTGTTTGTTTGTTTTTTTAATTTACTTCCAGTAGTTTTTTACATTTGGGGTTTTTCGTTTTAAAAGAATGTTTCTAAAATACTTAAAAATAGAATTTTAAAAAGTACAAACCAATTACTTCACTATCATGAAGAGCTTTGATTTACCCTAAAAGATTGTTAGGAACCTTCAGGAGTTCCAATTCCATGGTTTGATAAGCATTGCTTTAGAGCAAAACCACAGAAGTATGCCTGGTATAATTTAAGGCCACTACATGATCTATGTCACTCTGGCATGGAGCCCATTTTTTGCAAATAGAATTCATGATACAAATAAGGTCGTGCATGTAAAGAAAGTACTTACAACAGACACAATGAATGCTATCTGTTAGAAAAGCTAGCATAGGACAGTAATTGAGAGCAAAGACTAAAGACTGCATTGATTGAAACCCTTGCTTTGCCCAGCTGTACACTGAAATCGGTCATTTAATCCCTGAACCTCACTTCTATCCATTGTAATCCTAAGCTATTAGCAATAACAACTCATGAAGTTATTATATAAGTAAATAAAAACAGCACTTTGCATACATTAAGAACTGTACATTTTCTGAATTATTATTATCTAGTTCCTAGGGTGCAGATGTAATCTTACTAATACATTTTAGGGCTTTGTTAATTAATTCTTCTACTAAGTTCAAACCAGAGCGCCACATAGGATAAGGAATTAAAAAGGAAATAAGTATGTGATTTTTGTTTATTGTTTTACATGGAAGATATTTGCATAGATGTTAGTAGCATAGGCAAGAAAATAAAAGACACCACTGTTGCCACCCAACCAGGTACACTTGCAGCTGCCCCAGGGAAAGCCAATGTCCAGAGATAGCAGGGTTTACAGTAGAGAAAGGGTTTATTAAGAAAGCACTAATGGGTAGGCGGTGGCTATGGCTCAGTGAGTAGGGCACTGGCCCCATATACTGAGGGTGGTGGGTTCGAATCCAGCCCTGGCGGAGCTGCAACAAAAAAATAGCCAGTCATTGTGACGGGTGCCTATCATTCCAGCTACTTGGGAGGCTGAGGCAAGAGAATCACCTAAGCCCAAAAGCTGGAGGTTGCTGTGAACTGTGATGCTACAGCACTCTACCAAGGTTGATAAAGTGAGACTGTCTCTACAAAAACAAATAAACAAAAAAAAAACCAAATCAAATTTTTTCTAGAAATAAAGAAGGGGATGTGAAGTGGAGATTCCATTTTCACTTGGTTCTTTAAGTCTAATAAGACCGTAAACCAGTTAGGTAACACTGAAAGGCTTCACAGTCCTATTTATATGTACTTTAGAAGGAAGTTCCAGGGTGGCACCTGTGGTTCAGTGAGTAGGATGCTGGCCATATACTGAGGTTAGTGGGTTCAAAGTGAGACTCTGTCTCTAAAAAAAAAAAAAAAAAAAAAAAAAGAGAGAGATAGAAAAAGTGCTAATGGGGATGATGGGAGAGACTTCTCAAATTCCCCTTCCTGAGAATTGGTGGGACAGGGTTTTTAAAGATAGTTGAGTGGGTTCAGGGTCTGTTAATTGGCTGGTTTCCTCGGGCAGAATCAGCCTCAGTTTGGTATGGGTGGCTGTCTGGGAGGGTCAGCCCAGACCATTGGAATGCAGCTCTTTGAAGAGGGTCCAAGAGACTAGTTGAGTCAGTTTCTTAGTGTGGGTGGGTCAATCAACCCGCTGGAAGGCAGGACCTGGAAGGTATCTCAGAAAACAACTCCTAGGTTCTGAACAGGTGATGTTATTTATGAAGAAAAAGTAAAAATCTTTACAGCTACCACCTGTGCCCCCACAGCAGCAGTTACTGAGAAGCAAACAAGGGGACAATTATCAAGCAAAGAGGGAGACGTGGCTGGTTATTATATCATTGTTTCTGCGAGGCCTGTTCCTTCACAGAGTTTGATATTATCACTATTTTAACCAGGCCTGATCCTGCAAAGAGTTTGAGGGTATCCTTCCTTTAGTTCTCTCTCTCTCTAGACAGGGTCTCGCATTGTTGTTCTGGGTAGAGTGCTGCGGAATCACAGCTCACAGCAACCTCCAACTCTTGGGCTTAAGCAATTCTCTTGCCTCAGCCTCCCAAGTAGCTGGGACTGCAGGCGCCGGCCACAACGCCCTGCTATTTTTTGGTAGTAGTTGTCATCGTTGTTTGGCAGGCCTGGGCTGGACTTGAACCTGCCAGCTCCAGTGTCTGTGGCTGGCGCCCTAGCTGCTGAGCTACAGGCGCCGAGCCCTTCCTTTCGTCCTTGCCTCCCACCCCTTCCAATTTGTAAGGGCAGTTTCAGCACAAGATACCAAATTCTTAAAGAAGGAAAAAGAGTTAATTCTAGGTATTTATGGAAAAAGACATTTTGAACAGTGCCCAGAAGGCTGACAGGATTGAGCCAAAGAGTTGGCTGCTGTTACTAAAGGGTTATTTATTATTTGAAAAGAGATTTCAAGAGCTAAGCTTAAATATGGAAACTTTGCAACATACCTTCAGACATCAGTGTCAATTCAAACAGATTTTCACGGCTGGCTTCACACACTCCTCAACTATGCTCTCAAAATTACTTACGAGAGAAAATGACCTGTTTCGCTTTGTCCATTTTGAGAAACTTTCTTTCTCTCTCTCTCTCTCTCTCTCTCATACACACACACACACACACACACACACACACACACACACACACATCTTTAATTTAGAGTAACCCAAATATTGGATCTCAAGGACTGCCCAAGCAAAATCAAATCCAAGTCACTTCACTGTTGCTCTGCGTCTCAGGTAGATATTTTTCTTTCTGGAAGATTTGCTGTAAGTTAGTGTTCTTTCACCTTTAATTTGCAGTCTGAAAAGCAAAATTGGTGCTTCTTAACTCCTAAGTGAGCTTTCCGAATGGGAAAGATATCCGGCAAATGGTGTGGGAAGGGCTACCTGGCTAGAGAACTTTCACATTGTGGACGGAGCCCCTTTCCCCGGGGATAAGTGGCTGCCACACTCAGTGGCCTTTCTGAAGTCACTCAGTGCTATTCATTTTTTTTTTTTTCCTGATAAAGGGGTTTTAAAAAATGAAGAGATAAGATAAACTGCCCTTGACAGTGTGGTTTCTTCCCCTCCCGTCTGCCCAAATACAGATATAAAAGAAATCTTCCCATCTATAAAGGTCTATTTCATGTTACTTAAGAGGAAAAGAGAGGTTGAAGAGTGAAGCCAATTAAGGGGAAAAGGAGAAGAGGTAATACCTACTTGTGTCCTCCAAAACAGCCCAAAGTGAGGAGTTTTACCTTTTTATCCACATAGAATGACTTGCAAAAAGCCTTTGTTGTTGTTGTTTTTACAATTCATAGGCTCCCCACGGACAAATTCCAATGGTCGATTTCCCCCTTAAAGTGAAAACCTTCCTTTGGGAGCTAAGCAAAGCTCAAAAACCTGCCTGATGTATAAGGAAGTACTTCTTTTGTAGCCAACATCACTTCTATCCATACATACAATTTTCTTTTTTTCTTTCCTACCTCTTCACCCCCTGCCTTACATTCCTTTGAACCGTGGAAGCCAATGAGGATGAAATAATTAAAGTTTGTGCCTGCTGTACAAGAATCATTCTCCATAGGCACTGTTTTTATCTGATCTTTTGCAGAAAACATAGTGTCTTTATATACACAGTTACAGGCCCATGGCATCAGGCTACAAAGGCTTCATTTCCTGTGATCCAGAGTCCTCCTGTTATTCTCCAAGTAGAAATTCAGTAATTCCCCTCCTCTAGCCCAGCAGGCATCTGGGTGTCTTAACACTTTGGGTTCTGTCCCGACCCGCGGGACAACAACAGGGAGCCGAAGAGATCACCTAGAGAAATGAGATCGGACAAGGGGCGCGAGAAATGGAGGCAGGACAACAGTCTGATCGAGCCTCAAATTTTATTGGTACAGCAGCGGCTTATA
>CAUYPK010148234.1:0-12566 GCA_963574355.1 Loris lydekkerianus | reverse complement strand
ATGGCCTCTATTAGTTTAAGAAATGTCCCTTCTATACCAATTTTCTTAAGTGTTCTATCATGAAGGGATGCTGGATATTATCAAAAGCTTTTTCTGCATCAATTGAAAGAATCATATGGTCCTTATTTTTAAGCTTGATTATGTGTTGAATTACATTTATAGATATACGTATATTGAACCAGCCTTGAGACCCTAGGATAAATCCCACTTGGTCATGGTGTATAATTTTTTTGATGTGTTGTTGGATTTTGTTTGTTAGGATCTTATTGAGTATTTTAGCATCTATATTCGTTAGTGACATTGGTCTATAATTTTCTTTTCTTGTTGGGTCTTTACCTGGTTTGGGGATCAAGGTGATGTTTGCTTCATAGAATGTGTTGGGTAATATTCCTTCTTTTTCTATATTTTGGAAGTGGTTTAGTAGTATATGTACTAGTTCTTCTTTAAATGATTGTTAGAATTCTGACATAAAGCCATCTGGTCCTGGGCTTTTCTTTTTAAGGAGATTTTGTACAGTTGATGCTATTTCAGAATTTGATGTAGACCTGTTCAACATTTCCACTTCATTCTGGCTAAGTCTTGGTCGGTGGCGTGCTTCCAGGTATTGGTCGATTTTTTTTCAGATTTTTATATTTGTGAGAGTAGAGTTTCTTGTAGTATTCGTTAAGGATTTTTTGAATTTCTGAGGGGTCTGTTGTTATTTCATCATTACCATTTCTTATTGATGAAATTAGACATTTGAATCTTTTTTTCCTGGTTAGGTTGGCCAAGGGTTTATCTATTTTATTGATCTTTTTAAAAAACCAACTTTTGGATTTATTGATCTGTTGTATAATTCTTTTGTTTTCAATTTCATTTAATTCTGCTCTGATTTTGGTTATTTCTTTCCTTCTGCTGGGTTTGGAGTTGAAGTGTTCTTCTTTCTCCAGTTGCTTGAGATGTTCCATTAGGTTATTAACTTCCTCTCTTTCCATTTTCTTGAGGAAGGCTTGCAGTGCTATAAATTTCCCTCTTAGGACTGCCTTTGCAGTATCCCAGATGTTCTGGTAGTTTGTGTCTTGATTGTTGTTTTGTTCCAAAAATTTGGTGATTTCCTTCTTAATCTTGTCTATGACCCATGTATCCTTCAGCATAAGGTTGCTTAGCTTCCATATTTTTGTATGTGTATGCAGGTTCCTGTTGTTATTTAGTTCAACTTTTATTCCATGATGGTCTGACAAGATGCAAGGAATAATTTCTATTTTTTTAAATTTGCTGAGGTTAGATTTGTGGCCTAGGATGTGGTCAATTTTGGAGTATGTTCCCTGGACTGATGAGAAGAATGTGTACTCAGTTTTGTTGGGATGAAATGTTCTGTAGATGTCTGTTACGTCCAGATGTTGAATGGTTGAGTTTTAATCTAAATTTTCTTTGCTTAGCTTCTTTTCGGAGGATCTATCCAGGACTGCTAAAGGGGTGTTAAAATCTCCATCTACTATGGAAGTGGAGGAAATGTAGTTGCTCATGTCTGTTAGAGTTTGTCTTATAAATTGAGGTGCGTTGTGGTTGGGTGCATAAATATTAATAATTGAGATCTCATCATATTGAGTGTTACCTTTAACGAATATGAAGTGTTCATTTTTATCCTTAGTTATTTTGGTTGGTTTAAAGCCTATTGTGTTTGCGAACAGGATTGTAACGCCTGCTTTTTTCTGCTTTCCATGTGCCTGGAATATAGATGACCATCCCTTCACTTTGAGTCTATATTTGTCTTTTAATGTAAGATGCAATTCTTGGATGCAGCAGATATCTGGTTTGAGTTTTTGTATCCAGTCAGCCAACCTGTGCCTCTTTAGAGGACAATTTAAACCATTCACATTAATTGAGAATATTTATAAGCCTTTTGAGAGTCCGGTGGACATTTTTAATGCTTTTGCAACTGTGGAAGTTGGAATTTGATCAAAAATTTTCTGGGTGGGTTTACTTTTGTGGTGGAGAATTATGCTGGTCTTTATGGAGGATAGGTCTAAAAATTTCCTGGAGAGCTGGTTTAGTTGTGGCAAATTTCTTCAACATGTGAATGTTGTTGAAGTATTTAATTTCTCTGTCAGAAATGAAACTCAGTTTAGCTGGGTGCAGGATCCAGGGTTGAAAGTTATTTTGTTTTAGGAGATTAAAAGTCGATGATCATCCTCTTCTAGCTTGAAAGGTTTTGGCAGAGAGATCTGTAGTTATTCTAATATACTTGCCTTTGTAGGTAATGGTTTTCTTTCATCTGACTGCTTTCAGAATTTTCTCCTTCATATTAACTTTAGTGAAATTGATTATGATGTGTGTGGTGAATGTCTTATTTGGGTTGAGTCATGCTGGAGTTCTGAAACTTCAGAATCTCTTGGCATATCTGGAAAGTTCTTCATAATCTCATAGAGAAGAGACTCTGCATTGTGAAGCCACTTCATCACTTTTGGGGATCCCTATAAGATGAATATTCGTTTTCTTTGAATTATCCCAGAGCTCTCTGAGAGAGTGATCTGTTTTTGCCCTCCATTTCTCTGCCTCTTTGAGAGTTTGGGAGTGTTCGATAGCTTTGTCTTCAATTTCAGAAATCCTTTCTTCTGCTTGCTCCATTGTGTTACTGAGGGATTCTACTGTGTTTCTCAGATCTTTGAGGGATGCAACTTGTCTGAATGTGTCAAAATATTTGGTCATTTGGTCTTTGAATTCATTGAATTCATGAGATCTTTTGGGTTACTGCTTGGAATTCTAATTTGATCTTATTTGGTATCTAGATTCTGAATTCGATTTCTGACATCTCAGCTATTTGTTTGTGCATTGGGATCTTGTGCTGTGTCTGCCCCATTGATCCTTGGGAGTTGATCTACTTTGATTATTCATATTGCCCTAGTTTTTCTGTTGATTTCGCCTCATGATTGTTTTTCACCATTGCCTCTGGCCGTCCTCAGAGTTGGGGAGGTGTCTCTCCAAGATTAGATCCAAGTAGAATCACTCTATTGTTATTGGATCTTCGTAGGGAGTGACCCTGTGTAGCTCCTCTGGGGCTGTCCCAGCCAGGGAGTTCTGGTTGTGGAAGCAGCTCTGGAGTGTGACACACCTAGATCCAGCAACAGGGCGAACAGTGGTGTGCATAGTTCTGGGAGTGCCTGGTGCCCAGTGACTTTGGCACAGAGAGCCCAAGGCTCCAGCAGTCTCTGGCCAGGAGAAGGGCTCTGGCAGAGGCAGGGAGGTCTCCAGAGGGCATGCTGCTACTAGAGTCCCTGGCCAGATGAGCAGGCTGGTGTGGAGGCAGGGAGGATACAGGAGGGAGGATGTGGCATTGTGTGGCTCCTGCAGTTCCTGGTCAGGGCATGTGGAGGCCTAGCGGGCGTGGGTTATGGGTCGGAGGTTGTGGTGCAGCTCTTATGGAGGTCCAGGCAAAACCAAACCAGGAGTTTGAGGTTGCTATGAGCTGTGATGCCTCGGTATTCTACCCAGGGCAACAGCCTGAGGCTCCAGTGTGCCAAAACCAGTCTCACTGTGCCCCTGAGGGTTAAGGCTGTAAGGAAGCTCAGTCCCTGCCTTTAGGCTGCTCAGTCACTAGGTTACTAGCTACCACCCGATCCTTGCTCTGTGACCCTGAGACTGGAGCTTGCCGGGGCAGTTCTCTCACAATGGCTCCCTGCGGCCCATAGCTGAACACTATTAGTTCCATCTGGCTCAGCGGCTCAGTCTGGGGCCCTAGACAATGCCCAAAGTTCTCCACACTCCTGCTCAAGCTCTCCCCAAGGCAGTTCAACTGAGTACCAAGTCCAAAAACACCGAAACAGTTCACAGGTAAGGTCTTTCCAGTTTGCAGTCTCACTGCTGCTTGTACTTATAGCTACTGGCAGGATTAGGTCAATCGAACACATGCAACAACCTGCCAGTTTTCCACTGTTTTTATCCTCTTCTTGGGATCCAGAAGTCCCTTGCTGACTCCCTGTATCCTCAAAGGGATAATTATAGGCAGATCCTGCCAGCCAGAGATGCCTGGAATCTTGTCTTCCCAGACTCACTGTGCCCAGTTGCAGGAAAGCTGTTACTCGGCCACCATCTTGCTCCACCTCCTGGACTTGGTTTAGATCAGCAGTTCTCAACCTGTGGGTTTTTACCCACAGGAACTGTATTAAAGGGTTGCAGCATTAGGCAGGTTGAGAACCACTGGTTTAGATGATCCCAATTTTGTTGGCACCATCCAAAGCATCATAATCAGAATCCAGTGGAACATATGCTGCCTTCTCACCATCAGGCCTGATCAAGGTGTTGACCTTGGCTATGTCAATGTTATAAAGCTTTTTCACAGCCTGTTTGACCTGGTACTCTTTGGTTTTGACATCCACAATGAACGCGAGTATGTAATGTTGTCTTCTGTCTTCTTGGTGGCAGACTCAGTGGTCGGGGAAACTTGATGATGGCATAGTGGTCAAGCTTATTTCTCCTGGGGGTGCTCTTCCCGGGATATTTGGGCTGCCTCTGGAGCCACAGACTCTTTGGCTGCCTGAAGGTGGGTGATGTACATATCTTTTTTTTGTGGCTGTGGATGCCTTTTAGCACTGCCTTCTTGGCCTTCAATGCCTTTGCTTTGGCTTTGGCTTTGGAAGGGGTAAGAACTTCCTTCTTTGCCTTTGGGGCCATCTTGTGAAAAGAATCTTGTTTATTTTGTTTTATTTTATTTTTTTTTTGAGACAGAGTCCTACTCACCCTGGATAGAGTGCCATGGCATCATACTGCCCAGCAACCTCAAAGTCTTGGGCTTAAGCAACCCTCTTGACTGAGCCTCTGGAGTATCTGGGACTACAGGTGCCCACCAGAATGCCTGGTTATTTTTAGAGATGGGTCTCACTCCTGTTGAGGCTGGTCTTGAACTCCTGAGCTCAAGTAATCCACTTGCCTTGGCCTCCCACAGTGCTAGGATTACAGGTGTGTGCCATCTCGCCCTGCCAATTTGCCTTTATTTTTAAAAAAATGAACAATTAGAGTTTGGGGCTCAGCAGAGTTTTGAAAGGTGTGATATACTTTGAAGAGCAAGCGGATCACAGATTAAAAAGTGAAAGTGTTGCAAGTATCCAAATTCAAAGATTCCAACCACTCATCAAACTTTTAATGAGATTTGCTGGTTTAAAAGAAAAAGACGTTTTACTGCATCAGGCTTAAGGGTTGGTCTCCATAGTGTTGACTCTACTCTTCTTGACAACCAAAATCTTGCACATTTGAATTATTACCATAAAATGTTATAATACTCTTTTCAATATAATCAATACCAAATAAACAAGAATATTCATAGATTGTAAAAATAATAGTAAAGTCAACAGGTTTTTTTTTTTTTTTTGAGATAGAGCCTCAAGCTGTCACCCTGGGTAGAGAGCTATGGTATCACAGCTCACAGCAACCTCAAACTCCTGGGCTCAAGCGATTCTCCTGTCTCAGCCTCCCAAGCAGCTGGGACTACAGGTGCTCGCCACAAGGCCCAGACATTTTTTGGTTGCAGTCATCATTGTTTGGTGGGCCCGGACTGGATTTGAACCCACCAGTTCAGGTGTATGTGGCTGGTACCTTAGCTGTTTGAGCCATAGGCGCTGAGCCTCTTTTTCTTTCTTTCTTTTTTTTTTTTTTTTTAAGTCAACCTACTGCTTAATTATCTTGACTTCAGCGCTACTTGGTGGAGTTGGGTGTGTGAGTGGAGTGACCCTACTTTGTATAGAATATTTCCTGCTACATCTGAATATCTACAGCATTTCCTGTTATTGAAAAAAATGCTACCTTACACAGTTTTATGGTATTATGGCCGCCTTACGTTAACTATAGTGTTTTAAAAATTTACAAAGTATTTTCTCATATATTATCACCTTTCTGGGGGTCCCTCAACATGGGAAGCATAGCCCAGTTTAGAAATCTGATTCTTTGGTTTTAGCCTCTCTTTTCTCCAGGGGGAGGTTTTTGGTTTATTGAGCTATTCTTTCCCAAATTACTAAATTTGAAAGTACGCTGATTAACTGTTAATCAGCTTTTTAAAGCTGTTAGGGATCTTAGTGATATCTATCTCTTTTGTTTTACGGATAAGGAAATTGAAGCACTGAGATTAATTTTAATATATGGGAACATATTTTGTTAAGCATTAGACATGATTTAGGTCAGTCAAATTTTATTCATCTACTGGATATCAGACACTGCTAGATGTTGCAATGTGTAGTCTAGTCTATTTTCCAACTACATTAGGCCATTTTTAAAAAATTGACACTTCATACATATTTCTGAGGCACAAGTGATATTTTGATACATGCATACATTAATTATCAAATCAGGGTAATTAGCATGTCTATAACCTCATACATTTATCATTTCTTTATAATAGAACATACCAAGTCTTCTAGCTTTTTTTTTTAAAATTAAAATAAATTAAGAATATTATGGAAATACTTACCAGTAGGGGAGATTACCTGATCACAAAGGTGGTTTTCCCAGAGCGAGGCTTATCCATTGCACTCCGGATGTGCTGAACCCTGTGATTTCTCCAAATGTGGGAAACCCGACTGCATAATTTGTGGTAGTAGGGGACTGCGTCCGCACTTTCCCCTGTTAAAAACAAATTATGGAAGTACAAACATTTTGGTTACATACAATTCTTAGGTATCATTTGAGTCAAAATTACAAGTATGCCTTTCATCCACATAGTGTGTATTGTATGCATTAGGTATGAATTTACTTATTCCCTCCTCCTCCACTTCACTGACTTCTGTGGAGTTTTACTTCCATATGTGCACATAAATGTTGATTGATTAGTTCTAATTTAGCATTGAATACCTATGGTGTTTGTTTTTTCACTCTTATGGTGCTTTACTTAGAAGAATGGTCTCCAGTTCCATTCAGATCGCTACAAAAGATAGTAGGTCATCATTCTTTGGTTAATGTCTGGGTAGTACCTCATGGTATGCAAATACCACATTTTATTAATCCACTCATGAATTGATGGACACGTGGGTTGTTTTTACATTTTCATGATTGTGAATTGTGCTGCTATAAACTTTCAAGTGCAAAGTGTCTTAAAAGGATGTCTTTTTTTCATTTGTGTAAATACCAAGTAGTGGGATTGCTGGATGGAATGGTAGGTCTACTTTTAGTTCTTTGAGGTATCTGTGTACTACTTTCGATAGAGGCGGTACTAACTTGCAGGCCCTCCAGGAGTTGTTTACTTTTGTTGTTGATGTGATTGCATTTGGGTTCTTCAGAAATTCTTTGCCTAGGCCAATACCTCTTAAGAGTTTTTCCAACATTTTCTTGTAGTGTTCTTATAGTCTCATGCCTTAGGTTGCTATTTTGAAATATACAATATATTATTCACTGTAATCACCCTACTGTGCTATCAAACACTAGAAATTATTCCCTCAGTTTTTTTGAATCCATTAACCAACTTCATTGCCCCCTTAGGCCCTGGGGCCATTTTTGACTAAAGATTACAATATGAAAGGCTCTTGTCCAATTGAGAAATATTATCTGATATAAAAAATAAATGTAATTCTAAAAGCCTTTTAGTAAAGTAATATAAATAGTAAATCTCCCCCCTGAGATTAAAATGTAGTAACATTGCTTTTTCTAAAATTCTGTAAAAAATTGTTAATGAAGGGATTGATATAGCTTACTTTTATATCTGATTATTTTATGGCTTACAGTGCACCATTTAAAAGATTTTGTGCAATCTTGCAGGAAATTCCAGGACTGAGTAATGTATCATGAAATATTTATGAAGCATTGGTAGTATGTGCAGCATTTCATAAAAAAGGTAGTCCCATAGAGGGCTCGCAAATTGCTGAAAAGGATGTGGATTTGGCTCTTTCGCAGAGCTTGGGGAGAAAGGTGATCTCAGGGGCAGCCATGTATCTGCAACTTAAATCAGTTATGTTAACCAGGGAGGAACTTGTTATTTTAATTTTGGAAAATATTTTCTTCACATTGATGGAAATTTCCTTAACCTTAGATTTTATTTTCTTAGAGTCTCTGTTACAAATTAAGAGGAAGGAAAAAAAAATTGAGGACTCGGTTTGATATTACATGTTTTAGGAAGAATTCTTGTTTTTAATTTAAATAAAATTGACTTCATAAATTCTGATTAAGAAAAAAAGACAAAGAACAGCCTTTAACATATACTTGCTGGTGACTTTTTATCTTTAGCAGAAACCAGATAGAAATGCCAAGAAAAGAAAAAAGCCTTTCACTTTAAGATTGAATTTTTTATTGTAGATTTATGTACTTTTCATGTTAAGCTGCATGATATGCTCTTTAAAATTGTTGCCATTTTTGATATCAGAATTAATGTTTAATTGTTCACATATACCCTTCATCTTATACGAGTGTGTCAATATATATAATTTGTTTCAGATATAAAAATTACAGAGTACAACTTCACGTTAATTCAAATTATAGTAGTTGAAATGATCTATTCAACCTTGTAATTGGCAAATGGATCAGTTTAGAGCACTCTTGTTCTAATTCCATTCTGTAGTGGGCAGTTTTAAACACCATTCCTTCCATTACTAGTGAAATATCTGCCCTTTAGGTGATTTATAGTTTATTGGGAAGATGGTATCTCATGGGAAAAAAGTAGCTAACCTTCAAATGAATGAGACCAATAAAACAAGTGATGTAGGATTTCAAAGGTGGGAGAGGTCACTTTGAGTGGGGTTAGATGGGAAGGGTTTAGGAAGGGGAAAGTGGCTTGCTTGGGATGAGTAGAAAAGAGAAGCTAGGGCAGTGCCTGTGGCTCAGTGGGTAGGGCGCTGGCCCCATTTACCAAGGGTGGCAGGTTCAAACTCGACCCTGGCCTGCTAAAACGGCAATGACAACTGCAACAACAACAAAAAAAGCTGGGCATTGTGGCAGGCACCTGTAGTCCCAGCTACTTGGGAGGCTGAGGCAAGAGAATCGCTTAAGCCACGAGTTGGAGGTTGATGTGAGCTGTGATGCCACAGCACTCTACGGAGGGCGACAAAGTGAGACTCTGTCTAAAAAAACAGAACAAAACCCAGAAGAGTGAAGCTGGATTCAGACTGCCTGGCTCTGCCACTTTCTGTGATTATACAAAAAAAATTTTTTTTTTTTGTAGAGACAGAGTCTTACTTTATCACCCTTGGTAGAGTGCTGTGGCGTCACAGCTCACAGCAACCTCCAACTCGTGGGCTTAGGTGATTCCCTTGCCTCAGCCTCCCAAGTAGCTGGGATTACAGGTGCCCACCATAATGCTCGGCTATTTTTTTGTTGCAGTTAGGCCAGGGCCAGGTATGAACCCACCACCCTCAGTATATGGGGCCAGTACCCTGCCCACTGAGCCATAGGTGCCACCCGGATTATTCAGACTTTTAATCTTTCTGTAAAACAGGAGTAATAACATTGTCATTCTTAGGGTGTGAGGATTAGGTAGAGAAATACAGGCCTTGAAGGAAGAGGATATTTTGGGGTGAGGTAGGGTTGCTGCAGCTGCAGGGACACCGGACACAGTGGTCAGAGAGACTGGAAGACATCACATCCTCCTGAGCTCTCGGTCCTGGCGTGGGAGGTCACGCTCAGCTTGATGGAGGCAAATTGCAGAGGGGCCCTTATGTTCCTCAGAACGTGAACTCAACAGGAAGAGCCATGGATTAACATGGATAAAACATTCTTCTTCCTAAGAGAAGTTCTCAAAACAGCAGCGCTTTTCTTTTTCTCCCTTTTTATTTTTGTTGTTGCATTAAATACTCACAATTAGGCCAACTTTTAATTTGTTCCTTTAGATATTAATATTTTGAATGGATTTGTAGTTTTCTAGTTTTTCCTTAAAGGCATTTTATCTTCATTCCATTATTGTCATTTTTCTTACTTTTTTACTTTATTTAAAAAATAATTGAGTGGTAATTTAGGATGGGAGGCAGCAGAGTATCTCAGTTACAAGCAGATTCTAGAGCCAGACTACCTGGGTTCAAAGCCCAGGCTTTGCCCTCCCCAGCTGTGTCCTGTTGAACTACTTTACAGCAAACTCTTTACTCCTCTGCATCTCAGTGTCCTCATGTGTAAAATGGGGATAATAAGAGCCTACCTCATAGAATTGTTGTGAGAACTGAATGTGGATTAAGTAAGCAAATAGAACAATTCCTGGCATGCATAGTAAGGCATAGGTAAGTGTTATTAAATAAAGGAGCCAGCCTGTCTTCTAGGCGATGAAGCTGGAGGAAGGGTGAGCAAGGTCTCTGCTCTTGTGGAGAGCTTGCATTCTGAGGAAGAATAAGGCTGGTTTGTTGGTCATGAGAAATGCTCTGCAGGGAGTATCAGGAGAGTATCAGGGGGATATACTCTACTGCTTTGGAGGCTTGATTAAATTTGGAGGATGCTAGGAATGGTCTGCAAAGATTTAATCTGCTCTTTATATATTGTGGGTCCCTTTGCCATCCTTGGGACACCTTCACTTGAGTCTAGTGATTATTATACTTCACAAGTTTAGACTGACATTAACTTTAAGGTTAAGTTTTTGTTTTGTTTTGTTTTGTTTTTAGACAGAATCTCATTTTGTCACCCTTGGTAGAGTGCTGTGGCTTCCTAGCTCACAGCAACCTCAAACTCCTAGGCTCAAGTGATTCTCTTGTCTCAACCTCCCGAGTAGCTGGGACTATGGCTTTCACTGCAAGGCCTGGCTATTTATAGAGATGGGGTCTTGCACTCCTCAGCTCAATCTGCCCGTCCTGGCCTCCCAGAGTGCTAGGATTACAGGTGTGAGCTACTGCTCCTGGCCTAAGGTTAAGTTTCTATTCAATTAGAGCTTTCTAAATTTTACAAATAATTACTCTGAAGATTATAGACATCCTTACTGCACAGTGGACACCAGCATTTCTGTTTTATTATTTGTACTGGCTTGTTCAAAATAACTTTGAAGTTTCTACAATTGTTTCTCTAAAAGAAAATGGTTTCTAAGTGGCTGTTAGCGATTTCTAAGTTAATCACTTAGTTAAATATATGTCCATATACTTTGTCCAAGATATCTGAAAACTCTCCATTCTAATATCAACAAGTTGAGTTTGTAATGTAAGGAATCAGTCACATTTCTGCCAGTGCTGGTTAATTGCTTAATTTTAGAAACATCTTTTATGTGATAATTATTTTTAAGAAATCATAGTCTGTCTTCATAATCATTTTCTATTTCAAGTTTGATGCATTTCATCACTGTTCTCCAAGTAAAGAAAATCCACATAACATTTAAGAACAAAGATTCACAAAAAAACAAAAACTTGAATACTTCTATGCTGCTTCAAGTGTGAGGATAGGCGTAATGTTAGGGGAACTTGCCACAGTGAGTTGGAATGTTTGAATTCCAGTCCTGGGTTTGATTACTTATAATCTTAGTGACTTGTTCAGGTTCTTTAATATCTCTGGACTTTTATTTTTATTATTAAATTCAAGATATTAACAAGGTGCAAGTGTTTTTGTTACACAGATACCTTGTATAATGCTTAAGTTGGGGTTTTGGTGTGCCCATCACCAGAACAGTGTTCATTGTATCTAAGAGGTAAATTTTTAATCTCACACCCCTCCTCCCACTTTCCCCCTTCTTGATTTCTTGTGTCCTTTTATTGCTTTGTGCCCATGTATACCCATCTATTAGCTTCCATCTGTTAGTGAGAATATATCCTGTTTGGTTTTCCATTCCTGAGATGTTTCACTTAGGATAATAATTTCCAGTTCCATCTAAGTTGCTGCAAAAGACATTATTCCTTTTTATGGCTGAGTAGTACTCCACGGTGTGTGTGTGTGTGTGTGTGTGTGTGTGTGTGTGTGTCTATGTCTATAATACCACATTTTCTTAATCTACTCATGAATTGATGGGTACTTAGGATGACTCTACATCTTTGCAATTGTTATTGTCCTGCAATAAACATGCAAGTGCTGGTGTCTTTTTGAGAAAATGACTTCATTTCCTTTGGGTAGATACCCTAACTCTGGGATTGCTGGATTAAACAGTAGGTCTACATTTATTGTTTGAGGAATCTTTATGCTGTTTTCCATAGAGGTTGTACTAATTTGCAGTTTTACCAACAGTATATAAGTATTCCTTTCTATCTGCATCCATCCCAGCATCTATTGTTTTTCGACCTTTTTATAATGGCCATTCTGATAAGATGATATCTCATTGTGTTTTTTCTGTTTCTTTTCCTCTTGGGCTTGAGTGACTCCCTAATAACTGGAACTACAGGCGCCCGCCACAATGCCCGGCTGGTTTTTTTTTTTTTTTTTTTTTTGTGACGAGGTCTCAAAATCGTGAGTTCAGGCAATCCACCCACCTTGGCCTCCCAGAGTGCTAGGATTCACAAAAATGCATTTCTCTGATTAAGGATGATGAGCTTTTTTTCATGTGTTTGTAGATTTTGCGTCTGTCTTCTTTAGAGAAGTGTCTCTTTAAGTCCCTTGCCCACCCTGAAATGGGGTCATGTGTTCTTTTCTTGCTAATAAATTTGAGTTCTCTGTGGATTCTGGTTATTAGACCTTTATCGGAGGTATAACCTGCAAATATTTTCTCCCATTCTGAGGGCTGTCTG
>CAUYPK010148231.1:0-28876 GCA_963574355.1 Loris lydekkerianus | reverse complement strand
CCAAAAGTTGGTTCTTTGAAAAGATCAATAAAATAGATAAACCTTTGGCCAACATAACCAGGAAAAAAAGAGTCAAATCTCTAATTTCATCAATCAGAAATGAATGGAAGAAAAAGTATCCAATGTACTCAGCCCTACTATGAAGCTAAACTATAGCTTTCACATCAAGCCTATAACCCAACTATACCACAAGACTATGGGGAAAGGACCAAGGAAGGGGAAAGGAGGGGGGAGGTTTGGGTGGAGGGAGGGTAATGGGTCAGGCCACATCTATGGTGCATATTTTTATCTATCATAAAAAAAATAATAAAAATAAAATAAATTAAAAAAATAAAAAAATAAAAAAATAAGTAGAGGAAATATCAATATTTAAGACAATTACATTATAAATGAGAGAAAGTAAAGGAATACAAAGGGACATAAGATTTCTTACCACTCAAATTGACACATACGGATACCAGTAGATTGTGATAAGTTATATGTAATGTAATACCTAGAATAACCACGTTAAAAACCCCAAAGACATATACTCAAAATACCATAGTAATTAAAAATGAATTCTAAAAAACATGCAAGTGACATACATAAAGGCAAGAAAAGAAAACAGAAAAACAAAAGCAAAAAAAAAAAAAAAATGGCAGACTTAAATGTAAATGATCTAAATATAACAAATAAATGGTTGGAGATGGGTAAATTGAGTGTTTTTTTTTTTTTAAATGACACAACTACATGATGTCTACAAGAGACTCACTTCAAAAATAATAACAAGGGCAGGTTGAAGGTGAAAAGATAGAAAAAGATCATGCAAACAATTAAAATAAAGCAGGAATGGGCAGCACCTGTGGCTCAAAGGGATAGGGCACCGGCCACATGTGCCAGAGGTGGCAGGTTCAAACACAGCCCCAGCCAAAAAAAAACTGCAAAAAAAGCAGGAATGGGTATATTAATAACATATAAAGTACAGTTAGAACAAAGAAAATCACCAAAAAGAGAGTAAACATTATAGTATAATAATAAAAGGATCAGTCCACCAAGAAATGATGCAATAAGGAATCTCACGGTAATTCTAAATGTACATGCACCAAACAAAAGAACTACAAATGATGTGAAGCAGTATGTAAAAAGAATTGCGTATGAGGATCCAATGTAGTTTATTCTAGGGATGTTGGATGGTTCGATATTTGCTAACCCATCAATGTCATTTCACCATATTAATAGGCTAAATGAATGAATACAATAGTCTTTGCAAGAAAAGATCTTGTAGTAATTGTATACCCACAGGTCAAAACAGAGAACCTTGAGCTAAATCTAACATTTTATATTATATATATTTAAAAAATGACTCAAATGTACCCTAGACTTAAATCTAAAACATAAAAATTCAAAAATCACTTAGAAGAAGCCTTCTGAACCTAGGGACTGGTAAAGAACTATTATGTATGACACCAAAAGCCCAATCTATAAAAGAAAAAAGATCACTAAATTGGACTTCATCAAAATTATAAAATTTGCCCTGAAA
This sequence comes from Loris lydekkerianus, assembly GCA_963574355.1. NCBI lineage: Eukaryota > Metazoa > Chordata > Mammalia > Primates > Lorisidae > Loris > Loris lydekkerianus. The sequence continues at coordinate 27,357 of CAUYPK010148231.1, read as the reverse complement.
ATGACCACGTAAGGGGATACAAAGACAAGCTACACTCTGGGAGAAAATGCTTTCAAACCACATATATGATAAAGGACTAGCATCTAGGATATATAAGGAACTCTCAAAACTCATCATCATATCACCTCATACCCATTGGGATAGCTAATATTAAAAAAAAAAAAAAAAAAAAAAACAGAAACAATAAGTGTTGTTAAGAATGTGGAGAAATTAGAACCCTTGTGTACTGTTAGTGGTAATGTAAAATGGTGCAACCACTATGGAAAATAATATGGCAGGCCTTCAAAAAATTAAAAATGGAATTACCTTGTGACCCAACAATTCCACTTCTGGGTATGAATTCAAAATAATTGAAAGGAGGATCTCAAGCAAGTATTTGTAAATCCATGTTCATGACAGCATTATTCACAATAGCAAGAGGTGACAGAACCCAGGTGTCCAGTGATGGATGAATTGATAAACAAAATGTAGTAAAGACACATAAGGAACATTATTTAGCCAATAGAAAGGAAGTTCTGACATATGTTACATCGTGGATGAATCTTAAGGACGCTATGCTAAATGAAATAATCTACTCACGAAAAGACAAATACTGTATGATTCCACTTATATGAGGTATCTGGACTGGTCAAATTCACAAAAACAAAAAGTAGATTGGTGGTTAACAGGGATAAAGGTAGGGGGAAATGGAGAGTTGTTTAATAGGATTGAGTTTCAGCTTTGCAAAATGAAAAAATTCTGGAGGTGGATTGTCCACCAATGTGAATATACTTAACACTACTGAATTACACTCTTTAGAATGGTTACAAAGGTAAACTGTGTTATGTGTCACTTATCACAATTTTTTTCTTTTCTTTTCTTTTTTTTTTTTAGGCAGAGTCTGGAGCTGTCATCCTGGATAGAGTGTCATGGCATCACAGCTCACAGCAACCTCCAACTCTTGAGCTTAAGCGATTCTCTTGGCTCAGCCTTCAGAGTAGCTGGGACTACAGGAGCCTTTCACAATGGCTATTTTTCTGTTGTAGTTGTCATTGTTGTTTAGCTGACCAGGGCCAGGTTCGAACCCACCAGCCTCAGCGTATGTGGCCGGCACTGTAACCACTATGCTACCGGCGCCGAGCCTTATCACAATTTTTTAAAAACTCAATAATATAAAAAACAAACAAACCAAGCAGAAAATAGACAAAAAACAAGAGGAGACAGCTCGCCCAAGAGAATGAACGTAAGATAACAAGTAAACACTTGAACTTCAACATCACTAGCCACTGAGGAATTCAAATTAAAACCACGGTGAGACATCGATACACATCTATTAGGCCAGCTAAAATTAAAAATACCAGATGCGAAGAAGATAGAGAGAAATCGTATTTTTCGTACATTGCCAATGGGAACATAACACAGTACAGCACTCTGAAAAACACTGGCAGTCTGAACAATTCCTTGAAAACTAAACATACACTTTACCATACAATTCAGCATTCATACTCCTGGGCGTTTATCACAGAGAAATGAAGCTTGTCCACACAAAAACATGTACACAATTGTTCATAGCCAAAAACTGGAAACAACTAAAATGCTCTACAATCAAGGAATGATGAAAGAAACTCACGCATCCATACCTTCAAATACCATGCAGCAAGGACAAGGAGTGAATTATTAACGCACACTGCAACTTGGGTGGATCTTGAATCTCAAGGACACAGTATGAATGAAAAAACAATCTCAAGTGTTTCAGAATGTGTGCTTTCATTTCTATAGTATTTTTGAAATGACAAAATTGTAAAAGTGGAGAATGAATTAGTGGTTGCCAGAGGTTGGGAATGATCATGGTGGGGATGAGGGAATAACTGAAAAGGGATAACATGAGCGCAGTCTTTGTGGTGATAAAATAGTTCTGTGCCTTGACTAAGATAGTGGCTACAAAAGCTACACACGTGATTTTTTTTTAAATTGCATAAAACTATACATCTGCCCTTTCTATCAAGGGCCACATCCTGATTTTGATACTGTACTGTAGTTACGTAAGATGCAACCAATGGGAAAAAGTGGGTGAAAGGTCCCTGGACTTCTATCTTTGCAACTTCCTTCAAATCTATAACTATTCTGAAATAAAAAGAATTGTGAGAAAAAGCAAATGAGACTGATAGTGGGTGGAGCTGAGACCTTTTCACACCCCTGTTATGCATCTGGTAAATTGGACGCTTTGCAAGATACACCTGTGGATCGTGCATGGTTTCCTTGCATGGGATGCAGCTAAACGACTCAGAACAGGTGTTCTTAACCTCCGGTAAGAAAATCTTGCCCATGCCACCTCTTTGGCAAAATTCCGGGCCTCTTTCCGCAGTGCTTATGCTGACATAGCTTACAAAGCAATAAAAAAACATAAACTGTTGTCATCTGTGTCCCCGTATTGATGCAAGCTTGAGTGCACATTGAGAGACCAAGGCAGAGAAGATAAATGGCCTCAATCCTTAAATTGATGGGCAGTGTCGATTCAATATATGTGATATCTATTGGTGACAAAGTCATGCATACAACTAATACAGTTTGGTCTGTTGCCTATATTCCTAATTAAAGGAAATGCTAGATTTCTGCTCTATGGTTATTTCAAACAGATATATATTTTTCTCAGCCAAGTTGACAGCACCCCAGAATTCTTACCTGAGGTTAAGAACACCTGTTCTGAGTCATTTAGCTGCATTCCACAACTATTGATGTGTTCCCATTTTCATTTTTGTTCGGTTCAAAATATTTTCTTATTTCCACTGTGATTACCTCTCTGACCTGAGGGTTATTTAGTAGAATATTGCTTTGCATCTCCTTCAAATCCACAGCATATTCCTTGCAAATGTGCTTTAGAAGTGATGTTCTACTCATCTTGGAAATAATGGGAGCGCCCCTAGAAAAGGTGACTTGCAAGCAAGCTGGAAGGTTATTAGAGCCTTGGCTAGAGCAGCCAAGACAAAGCGTTAATGTGTAAATTTTATTGTTTTAAGATTTATCATTTTTAAAATGAGTAATAACACAGGCTCTAGCTTTAAAGATGCAGTGGCTGCCTAGCAGGGAAACTGGAGCTTGGGCAAAGACTGTCAGGTCAGGAGAGGGTGCCCACAGCAGCTCAGTCCTTCACACTGCCACCTCACTGGACTTGGTCCTGCTTTCCCTGGGGGCTACAAAGGAACAGGACTGGAAACGTCTAGTTGAACAGGAGTTGTGACAAATCCTAGTCGATCTGCCCCACATCTGCTAGAATCAAAGACATACCTGGAGGACATAGGATGAAGAAGGGTGGGGAATCAGACAGGGAAGTTTGATGCCCACACCAAAATAGTCTTCAAGGGTTTGGGCATTAACTGTCAACACACCAGCTTGATAGGGTTTCATCTCAAATTTAGAAATTCAGGATTTCTTAGTCAAGCTTCAGTGGGGTTATGCAAACTACATGAGAGTTGGAAATAAGAGAAGTGCTCAGTGGGATTTATCTCCATTGCTTAATTCACTGTGTGATCTGACTATACTCTTAAAATTCCTGCCCCTTGGTTAATTACCTCGTATGTGCAGAAAGGAAGTTGAAATAGAGCTGTCTGAGGACATTCCTCATTCTAAAACATCAGCAATGCTGTGAATTGGAAAGTTGCGTAGCTTGTTTGCTCATACATGCATGTCATGTATGATGACTAGAGATGATGATGGGCAGGGAAAAGTGTGTCACAAAGTGATAGGACCTACCCTTTCCAAGCTACCTAGGGCTGGGATCTAAGAACAAGCTCATAGTAGCAGTTATGGGTTGGCATTTTTCTGGCTCTGCCCTCCACCCACACAAGGGGAATGCTAACTTCCTACCCCACAGTCCCACCTTAAGTCCTCCCCAAACCTTCCAGAAACTCCCAGGAGAATTTCATGTATACTCAGGCTACTGTGTGGCCTCTTCTAGACTCATTGAAATGATGCTCCCTCTACTGCCAACTCCCAGCACCATGGAGGTGCCATCCTAAGGCCGTGGTGCTACCCTTCAGCCTTCTATCTGCTGTGGGGTTGCCAGCGTCCAGTGAACTAGGGTGACAGGTAGCAAGTGTGCCGAGTCCCCTCTCCAGGGCCAGGAATAAGAAGTAGGCAGATGAGGGACAGAGGGGCCAAAACGGAAGGAGGAGCTCATTCTCAGGGTCACACAGGGGCCAACCCTGCACTTTGACAAATCTTAGAGTGAATGCCTTCTTAACGTCTACTTCCTAGTGCCTTTGCTTTATCATTCTAGTCCTGGCCCTGCCTATCACAGCCAGAAATGTTGGCCCATCTGGCCAATGCCCTGGGTGCTCAGTGTTCACACAGAGGCAGTGGACACAGTGAATAACATTAGCAAATGTGAAATGAACAATTGCCTCACTCCTGCTCCTACACAGAAGCCCCAGAAGCTACGCTTGTAGCACCTGACTCTGCCTCAGCTCCAGCTGATTGGACCAGGAGAGACACTGGATCAAGAAGAACCAATCGGATCTGTTGAACAGGAATTTGGAACGAGGATTGTCAAAGTCAGTCATTTCTGCACATCATCACAGCAACTGTGCATGTCAGAATCTGTGAAGTATGAAAAGGCAGAGGAAGGGGATGTGCAGCAGGAGTTGAAGCAGAAAGGAAAGACGAGGGCATTTCTGATTCTCGGCCTTCTGGGGGCTTTGGCTTCCAGGAGACACCTTGTGTCTTCACAACACAGTTCCTTTTCTACTTACACTGGTGAAGGTCTCTTACTTGCAGCCAAAGAAAGCAGGGGAATTAAGGGTTTCTCTCTCTTATCACAGCCTCCTTGCCCTGGCTTCAAGCCAGGCCCAGGGCTGTGCCCTGCAAGAGAAAACAGCCCTATGAGCTCAGATCTCCCCTCCCAACTAGACCATTGCCTTCAACTGATTTTACTATTTCTCTTTCTTCTCTTGAGGTTTGTTTTTCCAGAAGTCTCTTAGAACTTCATGTAAGTAGATCAGCAATCATTTGTTTTTCTAATTGCATTCCTCAAATGGATCTGAATTCCAGAGTGGGGACCACAGTTTAGACACCAGCTGGGGCCCAGCTACCGTGCCTTCCAGGTTTAATGTTTTCTCTGGATGGCTTCACCATTAGGATTCCAGGCACAGTGCAGTGTCTGACTCTCTTGATGAAATTACCCACTTAAACAGATGCCTGTCTGCCCAATGGCAAGCAGGCAGCATTCCAACAGACCTGCAACTCACTCTGAGGGCACTGCCAGGCAAGACACCAAGCACAGCCCACCACTTATTTAGACTAAGGCAAGCCTCAGCCTAGGTTCCTCTCAACCCAGGCTGGATGTGAGAAAAATAAAGAGATCACAGGAAGGGGTGAGAAAGAGAGGAGTGGCCTTGGCCACTTTCTCTAGTACCTTTTCTATACCCCTCCTGCTCACACACACACCCCAGGTCAGCAGCCTTTTTCTCTGTAGGTGAGAGAGATGGGGAGAGGGTACCTGTTACCCAAGTATTTCAGTTATCTATTGTGGCTAACAAATCACCCCAAAACTTAGAGGCTTTAGAAAATAGCATAGTCTCATTGAGGGATCATTTGAAGGACTGACTGGGCTTAGCTGGGTGGTTCTTCTGCATCAGGCAAGTCAGCTGGTGTGCACTCATGTGGGGACTTGGTTGAACTGGAACATCCCAGATGGCTCATTCATGTTTCATGCTTTGATAGGGGTGGCAGAAAGGCTACAATTCTCTCTCCCTTTTCTTAGAGTCTCAGTTTTTCTCATCTATATGGTCTTTTCATGTGGACTTTCCAGCACCATAGTGCAACCTCTTAATTGGTAACCCAGGACTCCAAAAAGCACAAAAGACTTTCCTAAAATTTAAGTTTAATGTTATTCTCTGTTATTCTCTTTCTGAAATTGAGTCACAGGCCAACCCAGACTCCACATGGGAGGGGACTATACAAGGGTATGAACACCAGGAGGCAGGGCTCATAAGGGCACATTTTGGAGATTAGCTTCCCCACCATGATTTAAACTTGGAAGGTTATAGATCATCTAAATAGATAGAACTTGCACAAGTACTCAAATGTGGATGTCATGCCATCACACACAGATGTACACAGTTCATGGCATAGAAGTGCTGAGATAATCAGAAAAGCATTTGCACACATATAGTCCCACCTTGACACTGACATACCCATCCACTAATGCATATGTGCATGCACACACACACACTGACCGCCTATGTTCTGCATATTCTTATCCAATCTCTTGACTGTGGCCCTTGAATGAAGACAAGGAAGACAAAGTACATGATCAGTTTGCAGATGGAAAAACAAAAACATTTTGCAAAGGAATCAGAGGTTTTGCTGAGTTGTATGGCCAAAAAGATGAACTTCAGTCAGGATAGGTATAGAGTAGCCACGTAATTTATCTATAAAATGGGTCACAGTTAAGAAAGAAAGAATGCCAACTAAAAATGGAAGGCTGGAACATGTCCACCCTAGATAGGTATAAAGCTCTGAACATGGATTTAAAATATCAGTTCCAGAAGGCTAAGTGTAACAGCACTCACATCTGTGACATCCATTCAGTTACATGTTCTGGTTGAGATCTTATGTATGTATGTATGTATTTAGACAGAGTCTTGCTCTGTCACCCTGGTTAAAGTGCAGTAGTTCACTGTAACCTCAAACTCCTGGGCTCAAGCAATCTTCCTCCCTTGGCCTCTTGAGTAGCTGGGACTACAGGCTCACGCCACAACACTCAGCTAATTTTTTTATATTTTTTATAGAAATGGGGTCTTGCTCTTGCTCAGGGTGGTCTCAAACTCCTGCCCTCAAGCAATCCTCCCACCTTGACCTCACAGAGTGCTAGGACCACAGGCATGAGCGACTGTACTCAGCCCCTCAAAATTTATTTTTAAAATGTCTCATCTACTCTGCCAGCTGTCCAAATGTATAAATATTTGAGAAAATCTGCACAGCAGGTTCTTTTGAAAGAACACAACCTTGAACTCTCTGTTGTTCTTACTTTATCAAAAACTTTACAAAAAAAGTGGTATACATGGTGGGATGCCTGAAGGACGAATAATCTATCCATGCCTTTACCTGGTCTACATTCAGTACAGACCATCAGAAAGCCAGATAAGAACTTGCACTATTTGCTCCAGCCAGCTTTTCTGCCCTGTCTCTTACCCAGGAATTCCTTTTTAAATTGTGCTTTGGTGCTAGGGGATTGAGATTGTCTCTTTAGCTTGCATTGGGGCATTACAAAAAACAGCTACTGCACTGAAAGTAAGGAAAAGCCTACAAGTGGTCGGTCCACCACAAGGTCTTGCTTATGATGATCAATGAGAGAAGTTTTCACATCACAGAATCTCACTATGGGAAAAGGCTGGGATGCTCCTTAACAATTGGTTTACTTAAAACTTATAGACATTGTAAAATTTTTAACTTTTTGGCGTCTTCTCTTTGCTCTGGATGCTGGGAAACACAGAGCTAAATTTGCAGCCCATCTTTAGCAACCATACAGGCTACATTGTCTATGTATTTTTGGGTATTTCATGGTATGTATGTCATCTTGACCCAGGCATCATGAGCATTATACTAGATGCCCTCAAATTCATTCTAGCCATCATGATTAATCTAATCCAGCCATGGAAAGGCCATTCCCCTTGCCCATGATTGGTTTGGGAGTAGTTAAAAGATCAATTCTGACCTGTAAGAATCAGTGAAAGAAAGTCTACTTGAGGTTTCTCCTATCCTCAGAAGAGGTGGTCTTTTCTCTTCCTTTGGGCATCATGATATCTGCATATACTCCCTAAAAGTGTTTCCAGCTTAAAGACAAAGAAAAAAAAAATGATGACAGAGAAGAGCCGAAGGAATCTGTGTCCCTGGGCCATACCCCTGGAATTCCTTTGCTATAGTGTAAATGTTTGTCCTGCTTGGAAACTCATGTTGGAACTTGATCACCAATGCAACAGTATGGAGAGGTGAAATCTTTGAGAGGTGATTGGGTCCCAAGAACTCTGCCTTTATGAATGGATTAATCCAGTCATAGGTTAGTGAGCTAATAGGTTAATGGATTAATGGGCTATCATGGAAGTAGGTTATTATGGGAAGTTATTATGAGCAGGTTATCATGGACATTTTCACAAGAGGTGGTCTATTATACATGTATAAGCCAGAATGGCTCTCTTGTGAACCACCTCCCCATGTGATGCCTTGTACTTCCTTTGGACTCTGAAGAGAGAAGGCCTTCACCATCAAGAAGGCCCTCACCACATGCAGATGCCCAATCTTGGACTTTCCAGCCTCCAGAACCATGACTCACAATAAACTTCTTTTCTTTATAAATTATCCAGTCTCAGGTATTCAGTAACACCAGTAGAAAATGGACTAAGGCATCTTGTTATATAAGATAATAAAATTAGTAAATGGGCTGTCTTTTAATACTTATAGCTAAAATCAGCCTGACTAACACATGCTGGTTTTATTATTTATCCATCTCATTTTATCTTTGAACTTGGTCTCTCAGCTAGTTTTTTGTTATTCTGCATTTTAAATATGGGAATTTTAAATATTCTGCATTTTAAATATGATTAACAGCAAAGAACCTGTCTATTTCATGAATGTGAGTCAATGATTTGACTCAAGTGCTGAAAGAATCAATATGTCCAGCAGCTACACAAATGGGCTAGGCATAGTGGCTCACACTTGTAATCCTAGCACTCTGGGAGGCCAAAGTGAAAGGATCACTTGAGGTTAGGAGCTCAAGACCAACCTGAGCAAGAGAAAGATCCTGTCTTTACTAAAAACAGAAAACATTACCTGGGCAGTGTGGCAGATGCCTATAGTCCCAGCTACTTGGGAGGCTGACGCAGGAGGATTGCTTGAGCTCAGGAATTTGAAGTTCCTATGAGCTGGGCTGATGCCATGGCACTCTAGCCTGGGCAACACTGAAATTCTATGTCCAAAAAAACAAAAACAAAAACAAAAAAAAAAACTGTAGGTTCAAGTGTACCATGAGATAAAAAGGTTTAAAAACACTGCTCTAGGATATATGGGACAGGCCTGGACCCTGGGTCCACCAGAACCTAGGACCTTGGGGACTAGCCTGGAGCTATGGTAGGCTGCAGGCTAGATCTGTGGATGCTAGACTGGTCCTGAGTCTGCAGGGCTGTCCTGGAGGCTGGGTCCATCAGGGCCAGACCAATACCAGAGTCTACTGAAATAAGCCACTGGGGCTTCTGGAGCAGGTGGCTGCAGGGGTAGCCTGGCATTGGGTGAGGGCTGTATCCTGGAGCTAGCCTGGCACCTAAGGCTGCAGAAACCAGCCTGGAACTGGGGTCCATGGGTATAGACCTAGTGCTACAGTGGGTCTGGAGGAAGAATTTGTAGGTATTCTTGCTCTTGTAAGAGCAGCACTTTTTAAATGAAATAAAATAAAACAGAATAGATTAAAATACTAGGGTACATTGTTCCCAATAAAGATTAATATATTGCTTGGTGACACTTTTGTTTCAGTTGTATATAGGAGTAGTTAACTGGGTAGAATATAAAATGAATTTCTTACTGTGCATCATAGTTAAAACAGAAAAAGAAACTCATTGTGAGAGAAGAGCAGAGGAAAGCCAGTGGCTGGAACATAGGAAGCTGTAGGGAGAATCATGAAGCAGAGAGTTCTGCGGGAGGAAAAAGATCCAGACCACAAGGAGCAGCCCGAGTGGCAGGGGAAAAGGAATAACAGGTGCAAGCAGAGCTGTGGAACCAGAGAAGAGGGTGCTTTTGGTGAGGCGACTTCTGAGAGGTGCGATGTGAAGGTGAGACAGCCACGGAGGTCACTCCTGACCTGGACAAAAGGGATGTCCATGGAGTGATGGGACCAAAGCCTGATTGGAGAGCGTTAAGAATGAGAGTGGGAGGTAAAGAACTGGAATCAGCAGCTAAAGGCACTCTTGCAAGGAATTTTATCACACAAAGGAGCAGAATGAACAGACATAGCTGGAAAAGGCCTGGTGCCACTTAGAGGCAGTAATGAACACCCCACCCCAGCCTGCTCAGTCCCCATCAGCCCCCCTCCAGACCATTGTTCTTTCAGTTCCAGACCCTAGATCCCACAGGAGAGAAGACGCTGGGGACAACTGCCCTAACAACTCTTTCTTTGAAACACATCACCCCTCCAAGGACATAGGATGGGTTTTATGGTGGAAGAGAAGAAAAAATAATGTTGCTTTTGCTCAAAAGCTTAGAGTCCTGGACCGTGACACTCTGGCCGTCTCTGAGACGTGCGTCTTCCCACTGGAATAGTAATAGACACTTTGCAAGAAGCGATAGTGTTGAGAAAGGGCTTCTACGTATGTGTATGACACACAGCCAAGTGCACAGTCATCATGGAGACCCCTCGCCCTTGTCATACCAGTGACTTTATGGAGCACGAACTTCAGGGACAAGTCTACAGCACACAAAACACCCCTTAGCCAAGAGGGGGAGTGTGTAGGCAACACAACTCATCCTTCCAGCCCCACAAAGATGGAAGCCTTCACTCCTTAACCAGGCCAGGTACTTCCAGCTAGTGGCCTTCCCTGGATAAACATCCGTGCTATCTGCACATTCGAGCCCACTCCTTAGCCTGGCATCTTCTCAGCTGGGCCTGGCACCTGTGCCATGACTAAGGCAGCTTGGAGCCATCCAAGTGTCTTCCCAGCTATGTGAATTCTGAGCTCCAGAACCCCCAGTTGTACAAGGCAGAAATAATCATCTCGGGGGGTGGGGAGGCAGGGTGAGGAGCAAGTGAGGCAACGTGGATGGGAGGCTGGCACAGTGCCAGCTACGTAGTACGTGCTTAATAAACGCCTTTGTGTGTTCTGCTCCTTCCATCACTCCCTCCATTTACCCTAGGCTCCTGCTAAACCAGCCTCCTCACTCCCACCCAAGCCCATCAGGGCACCAAGCCCTTTGTTCCTGCTTGGCTTTCTCTGGTGGGATTGTCCCTCTTCCCACTGTGCTGCTCCACAAACTCCTACTTGTCCTTTCCTGACTCCCCGGACAAGATTAGTCTGTCTCTCTCTGTTGCTCTCAGAACACATTACATATACCTCCCTTACAGGGATTTTGACATAGTGTTGTAAGTAGTTATACAGGGTGGCCAGAAAGTTTGTGTGCCATTGCACACGAACTTCATGGCCACCCTGTATGTTACAAGCCCCTCCCCACAAAAACTAGATCCATGGAGGGCAAGGACTGTATCTTACTTATCTCTATACTGCCAGTCCCTCGCACAAGAGGGGTGTTCAGAAAATACACAGTGAATGCATTGGTGAAAGTACATGAGTGTGGATGGACAGACAAACAGACGGGCAGTGAGCAGCAGTCTTCCTGTCCACTTCAGTCCAGACCTCAACCTGACTATCTTGGGGTGACAGAAAATTCAGGCATCGCTCACGAAAACAGTAGCTAGCACAGCTCACTTGCATTGGAGAGAAGCCATGGACTCAAAAACCCAGGGTGCAGGATTTTAAGTATCCTTCAGAACCAGAGAAAACCACCCCCAGAAGAACCAGGCTTCTCAAGAACCTGCAAGAAGCTTCAATGGGAGAAAATGATTTAATTATCAGAGTGTCACCAAACAAATTGTACGCCTCATTTTGGGGTACTTAATGCTTATGGTAATTAACATTACGAAGATTTTTCTTCTCTCTTCTGTTTATATTTAGTTTAGCCATTCACAATAGAGCTAAAATTATTTCAACTAATTTTAGGCACTCTCCCTGCATTGCCCCTGCGTTCCTTCCCCAGCGCTGTTACCCAAACCCAATCTTTAACTTCAGAGACAGCCAAATGCAGGACAAATTGGAATCAACGCTGCCTTTGTCTTGGCTAATAAGTGGCTGCCACGCAGAGGAGTGTGGAACTGCTAATTGGCTGATCTCAACAGAGAAGAGACAATGGTGGCGAGAATGCTGGGGGATTAATTATAGGGCCGCCTTCTGCAGCCCAGCTTCCGCAGCTCCCAGCTTGCCATGCAACAAGGGTGGGCCTCTCCGCCCACCTTTAGAAACAACAAGCTTTCCAGCTGGAATTCTCCTGCCCTGGGGATGCAGACCACACACACAGCACACACAAAGGTCAAGGGAGAAGAAGGCAGTGTAATGGGCAGGGGCCTCCCAAGGGGGAGTGGGCAGACCAGGAGGCACTTCCTGGGAGAGTCTGAGCCTGACAACCCTTCGACACCAAAGAAAACTGAGCCCCAAACAGTGAGGGACATGACTACCACATGTGGGGTTAGCTCCTGAAAGGAGGCACCAGTGCCCTCACTGAACCAGTCAAGCTAAAGGTGAAGACTCCTCTGAGCTTGGACTTGAACTCAGTTTTGATTCCAGAGCCCATACTCTGCACGATTCTCAAAAGCTTTCCTTCCCCATTAGTCTGTGGCCTCTGAAAGTTCATTTCATTGTCTTTGGGGTAAAGGAATTATTATATTTCCTTGTTAAAATGCAAATATAGGCTTCATATGGTGGCTCACACCTGTAATCCTACTACTCTGGGAGGCCGAGGCAGGAGGATCACTTGAGCTCAGGAATTCAAGACCAGCCTGGGCAAGAGCAAGACCCTGTCTCTACTAAAAATAGAAAAATTATCTGTGCATCACAGTGTGCACCTGTAGTCCCAGCTATTTGGACGGCTGAGACAGGAGGATTGTTTGAACCCAGGAATCGGAGGTTGCAGTGAGCTACGATAATACTATTGCACTCCACTCAGGGTAGTAAAGAGAGATTCTGTCTCAAAAAAAAAAAAAAGCAAATATATCTGCCAAGTGGAGGAGAACATGCATCCCTGGCCCAGATTTGCTCCCCAGGGAACAAGGCAGGAGGACCTAGAAAAGGGGTAGGGGTAACTTCAAGGCCAGATGGAACTCAGAGGTTGTCTCAAGGATGGGATGGGAAAGCTCAAAGGGGTGCACCTGGAAGGGGAAAACCCAAAGGTATCTTACCAAGGGCAACCTGGGCCAAGTCCAATTGTCCAAAGTCAAATTTGGTGTTCCCCTTTTGCACTATTGGTGGGACTGCAAACTAATACAACCTCTATGGAAAGAAGTATAAGGAATTCTCAAAGAACTAAAAGTAGCCTTTCCATTTGATCCCACAATTCCATTACTAGGTATCTAGCCAGAAGAAAAAAAATGATTTTACCACGAGACACTTGCACTAAAATGTTCATTGTAGCTCAATTCATAATCACCAAGATGTGATTTGCCCATCAACTCATGAATGGATTAACGAAATGTGGCATACGTACACCATGGGGTATTATTCAGCCAGAAAAAAGGATGGAGACTTGACATCATTTGCTTACCTGGACGGAGTTGAAACACGTTCTTCTTAGTAAAGTACCACAAGAATGAAAAAGCAAAAATTCCGTGTACTCAATACTAATGTGAAACCAATATATAAACAACTGCACGCCCACACGAAAGAAAACCACAAGTACATTCTAGTGAGGGGGAAGGGAGAGACAGGAGAAAGGGGACAAGGGAGAGTGATTGGCAAGTTCTCACCTAATGTGCACAAGGTGCGGGTGTTCAGCACACCCCGGCTCAGCTACAACTTGAATTTTACCTTAGAAATGAAAACAATGTAACCTAAACATTTGTACCCTCATATCAACCTGAAATTTAAAAAAAAAAAAAAAATTGGTGTTCCCTTCTCAAAATCTACCATGCCCGCTGGATGTCTCATCTCTGTTGCTTCCACCTAGAAGCCTGTGATGGCTCCCCAGTGCCTTCTTCTCCCCACTCCTGCAGCTATTAACAGTTCTTCAACTCTGCCTTCCAAGCTGTCTTTCTCCCCAGTTACCTCATCAGCTTAAGCTTGATTTGCCATTTGCCCCATATCAAAGTAAAATGGCACCAGACACTTTTTTTAAATCGAAAGACATTTTATTTGGGCTACTGCAGTTAGGGAGAGAAACTTCATATGGAAGTTTCCATCTCCAAGTTCAACAGGGGCAACCAAGTATTTACAGCTAACCTGTAGTCTGAGGGAGTCAGTAGAAGGGAAATTACTAAGGGGAGAGGATTCTAAACTGGCTGGGTGGGATTCTTGCCACACCTGGGCTCTGCAGGCCAAGGATGAGGCCTAGTTGAAAAGAGGGCTCAGAGGAGCCAGATCTGGTCAAGGAAGAGGTCCCTGTCACCCACCAGTGGGCACTGTCTCCAGGCTAACCCCACTGGTCCACTCTCCATGCATAGGCAGAATAATCCACCCAAATTCAGTCCTGATCCCATCACTTTCCTGCTTTAAAACACACACACACACACACACACACACACACACACACACACACACTCACTCTTTCTCATCATCCTTGGGATAGTGTAGGAATTGCTGGTGTGAATAGCCACATAAGGCTGTTCAGCTATAACCAGAGAGTCCCGGGAAAACCTGACCCAGAAGGAAGAGAAAGTCTACTTTCTCTTGCTTAGAATATGTGAAACTGGGTAATGTATAAAGAAAAGGAATTTATTTCTTATATTAATAGTTTTGGAGGCTGTGAAGTCTACAGAGGCCCAAGGTGGTGCAGAGTATCGTATGGCAAGGGGGCTGAGTATGCTGGCTCAGGTCTCTCTTCCCCTTCTTATAAAGCTACCAGTCCCCACTCCTTCATAATCCATTAATCCAGGAATGGATTAATCTATCACAGGACAGAGCTCTCAGGAGCCAATCACCTCTTAAAGACCCCTCCTCTCAATACTGCTAAATGAGGGATTAAATTTCAATGTGAGTTTTGGAGGGCCAAATGTTCAAGCCACGGTAGAACTCTTCAGTGTTCATTCCTGATTCCACCTGGGTCCTGAACCTAGAAAGGTTAAACACACCAGAACAAAACCTTCCCTGGCTGTTATTTCACAGCACTGCAACAAGACTCCTTAGCATTTCCAAAACTCTTTCTTGTGTTTTATCTCTTTAGTTTTCATGACCTCCCTAAGTGACAGGCAGTTTCATTACACAGGCGAGGAATCCTCGATGAGCGTGGTGAAGTGATTTGCTTGCATCACACAGCTGGGAAGTGGGCTCAGCCAGCATCCGAGCCCAGTCTCTGGAGCAACACACAGCTGCAATTGGCCCCTGCTCCCTCCTAGACGGTGAGCTCTGTGAGAAATACTACATCCATTTAGTTTACCTCTGTGTGGCCACACTTGGCGATCCTAAGCCTCCAGCCAACTGAATGGACCCTCTCTTGGCCCAGAGGACCCCAAAGAAATCTTAAAACTGAGATCAGACGTGACCTCCCTCACTAAATGCAATTAGGATTTTTTTCCAAAGGTTAAACAGAAACCAGCTCTTTGGAAAGACTTGGATCTCCGCTGATCTCAACCACTTTTGTGACTGCTCCTCCCTTTTTGTGATTCCAACACAGCAACCAACAGGAGTACCCTCTGGATGAAAGACCACCATCTACAAAGCGCCTGTGGCCAGCCTTCTGCACAGCCCAGGGCCTTTTGTCCTCTGCTTCACTTTTTGATGGACCGGCCCTAACTCTAATACATTTAAATGTCAAGTCTCCTCCCCTCGGCGAAACAGGGGACACATCGTTACATACATGTTAGCCTACTACGCATGTGTGCACCACCCTTCATAATATTCATTCATCCTCCTAAAATCTGCTGAATATGTATACTTTGCTACCCTACTCAGCATAATTCCTGTTCCCTTTCCCCTCCCTCGAGTGCCTGTCTCTGATCTTTGCCAGAGGCTCCGCTTCCCAGTCTACAAGATGGCCAACCTTCAGGCAACCGTTCATTAGAAATAAAGCTCTCCTTTCCAAATTTATGAACCCGGTGATTCTTCAGTTGACAGGAATACTCGATAGAAAAGGCAATGAAATCACCACCACTTACTGAGGACTTGCCTTGTGCTGGTACCACGCCAAGGATGTTCAAAGGTCAAGTTTTGCCTCAATGCTTGAAGGTGTAACACTGCATTTAATCCCATGGGTTCAGACCTAGAAACCGAGGCCCAAAGCAGTTAAGTAGCTACCTTAAGGTAGTAGTTCATAGAATGGTAGAGCAGGGATTCTCGCCTCCGTCTGTCTGACTGGAAAGCCTAGAATTTTATTCTGTACTCTACACTGCTTAATAAGTGGATGAATGAATGAAGGACTTCAGTTTTTGAGCTCTTTCCTGCATGCTGTGCTTTTATCTGAATAGCCACCTCCTCACTTTCCTCCACAACCTGACCTCAGGGCTTAGCTGAATGTAGACACTTTGCAAGCAAAACAGAACACCCAAATATTAATGCTCATAGCTAATATTCTTTGGTAAGAATAATTTCAATGTTTTAAGTATTAATGTTCGTTTGACTGGTCTCCTTTCTAAGCATTTCTGAGTAAACACATCTATCCTAGGCTGATTGATTCTTGCAATTGCGCTATTATAAACTAAACTAGGACATTCTGAGTCACATATTCAAAAGGAGAAATGATTCAGGGTAGGTGTGTGTGAGAGTGTGTTAATATTTTTTTTTAAGTTTCCTTTTGTGTTCAACTAGAGAGAAATATTTGAAATTCAAATAATGAGGTATTCATAGTGAGTCTGCTTTCCTTATGCCCAGGGTAAAAATAAAATAAAATGCTAGACCTCCATTATATGGTGCTGACTTTCCCTTCTCATTATGTTTACCTCCAAAATTTGAATGAGAGTAAAATTTAAAGGAATTACCACAATTCTTCAGTACATTTGCAAATCAATTAAGAGTAGCCAAATTATACTCCTGTTTTTTGCAAGAAGCCAGTCTTCCCCAGCTCATGGAACACCACAGCCCACAGCTGCTTGGGAAACAAAGAACAGCTGTCACGTCTACAAGGAGTCTTGGCATTTCAGCACTCACCTCCAGCAGCCAATGCCCCCTGCTGAACCAGCCTCTCCTTCCACTTATCTCCTGGGAGCTGGGTCTCCCGTGGGGTGTTAATGGTGCTGGGGAGGAAAGCACACACTGTCTTTGGAATCAGACAGATCCCTGGCTGTGCAGTCCCCACTCTGCCACCTCCTTGCTGTGTGGCCTTGGGCATATCACTTCACCTCTCTGAGCCTCACTTTGTTTGGCTACCAAGTGGAAATGCTTCTCCCAAGTTTGTCTTAAGACTGGGATGAGTTGACCAATTTAGAAGAATGCAACCCCACCTGTCTGGCCCTCTGTGGGCTCAAGTGTGTGTGTGTGTGGGGGGAGTTTCCTTCCTTTCTTCTCACCTTTGGGGGCCCTCTGAGGGAGAGGAGGGCTGGAAGCTTTCACTTTACACTATAGGTTTATCTCCACACTTCCTCCCCTGACCTCCGCTCTGGGGACTCTTTCAACCTCTGGTTAGTTTGACCACAAGGAGCCTCTGCAGGAGCTCAGAGGGAGGGTGAAGGGTGAGGTCATGTATTATCACCCACCCCATCACTCTCACACTGAGGTAGCCTTGTGCTGACTGAGTCCTTTTAAGCACCACTTTGAGAGGGTCACAGTCCCATCTTTAAGCCATGCCCTAATTACCCTAACACAGAAGGCCATCTGTTTCCTGCCGGGACCCTGGTGGCATTTTCCTCCCTTTCATTTTGTTCCCCCAGTAGTTATAGGACAGGAAAGGAAACGTCACCTCCTCCAAGAAGTCCTGCCAGATTGCATCTATAGCGTCTTTCTTCCTAATTCCCTCTGAATCATGGGAATTTTGCTCTCCACCTTGTATTATGTTGACTTATGCCCACATCATCCCTCTCCTCAGTGACACAATACCATGTGGGCAAGGAAAAACCATGAGGCCTCTTTGTAGTCTCTGTTTAAGCTAGATGGAATTTGCTGTGGTTTTAGCTGACTTTCTTACCTCTGGGCCTTTTCTCATGCTATTCCCTCCCCTCTGAAGCACCCCCAGCTCTGCTCTAAAATGCATAAGCTCACATGCCTGAACCAGGTAGATTTGCAGCTGCAGGCCCTGGTGTGTGAAAAATGCCCCACTCTTTATTTTTCTAAACTCAACTCCAAGCTGAGGGTGAGGGGCTGACCTGTGCCTCAGCTCCTCTCTGAACAGAGGAGAGCAGCTAATTCCATGGGCCTTGGGGGTCAGTCTCTGATGCCGTCCTGGATGAGGAGGCCTCAGAGCAGTGGGGTTTGGGCTCTGTGACCTGTACACTGAAGTGGCTCCCAGGAAGAGACTAGAAACCATGCAGCGCAGAATGCAGGAGAGAATCGTCCCACAAGATGATGTTGTGGGACGGAGAAGCAGAGCCCTGATAAGAGAGCAACCATTTAAGCCCAACTACTAGGGCAAGGCCTCGCTGACCAAGTCCAGGTTCAGGACCCAGAGAAAGCCCACTGGGGAGTGAACAGAGGGTTAGAACAAGAAGGAGAGAGTTCTGCAGGCCCTGAGCCTTGGGCCTCCCTTCTCTGGGCCTCAGTGCCTCAGTTTCCCATTTGGGCATTAGAGGATTCTGAGCAGGTCACTTCTGGGAATCCTTGCAACTCCAACATTCTGGGATCCTAAAGAGTGGGCACAGCATAGGCAGAGGTACAGAAAGTGGTGCTAAGATTCCTCACTATCACTCCCTCCCGTCCCCCATCCAAGCATCCTGGTGACCTTGAACACATCCTCGTCCTCCCAAGCTCCCAGAGCCCCACCTGGGATGACAAAGAAGCACAGCCCAGTTTGCTCTGCTTTCAGTGAGCACGAGTGTGCCAGATACTGTGCCAAGGGCTTTGCACATACTCCTTGCCAAGGAGCAGTGGGCAGCTAAACCATCAAGGGCTCTTCCTGGCCCAGAAACATCCAGGCATGGCCCCAACCTTCCCTCACAAGGGTCCTGGACCAAGGAGAAAGAAAAATAGGACAGGGCAGGATTCTCCACCAGTCCCTCGGGATGAGCACGTACAATCTTTCCTTCACTTCCCCACCTGCCTCCTCCCCTAGTGTGTTGGGAGCCTAGTCCCCAGGCGCCCGCAGGGGCAGGCCGTGCTCCACAGGGATGCCCCTGCCAGGTGTGCAGTGCTGGGCTAAGCAGTCTGCCAGCTCCAACAGATGGCAGAGTGGAATCGCCATCCATCACAGCCGTAAGTGGCCAACTCCCCTCCTGGTGCCCCAGACAAATGGCTCTGCTCCTCTGTCCCTCCCCCAGCCCCTCCATCTAGGCAGCCGGGCGGAGTCGTTTACTCAGCGAGTCCTGCTTGCAGGATGTGTGGGGAGGCAGAGCTGCGCGGCACAGGGAGGCACATCCATCATCCCCGAGAGCTGGCAGCTTGCTCCACACAGCACAGGAGAAGCAGGGAGCATACACGCAGCGGATGCAGACCCTCCTGGGGGTGTGTGCACATGTGTGCTCACACACACACATGCATCAAGCACCATCCCATCTGCCTAGAGGAACTTGGTCTTGCCTCTCACCAGTGACCTGTCTACCTCAGCCCCAGCCTTAGCTCTGGGAGAAGGATGACCAAGCAAAAGCCTTCTGGGACGGGCTGGACTGAAGCTGCCATGTCAATTTTTCCCTGCAGCGGGTGGATCAGACTAAGTGTAGCCCAAACAGCAGGGCATATGCCAGGCCTCGGCTGCCATGCAGGCCAAAACGTGGGTCAGCCCACCTATCAGGCCACACAGGAAGATGTGACTCACGCTGCCTGGCAGGCCAAGAGTTTCCCCTTGAGGCCCAGCAATTAAAGCCACTGGATTGATTAGGTGACTTGAAATCTCTGTGCAAGGGCTTTTTGGTGCCTAATCCCACCTCTCCCACTTCCCAACTGTGGAGCCCTGGGTTAGTGATCCAGGCTTTCAAAACCTCAGTTTGTTTCCTTTTCTGAAAAATGGGGAGAAGGATACCTACCTCCCAGGGCTTTGTGTCCACCAGGAACTTAAAGGAGGGCCTGGGAAGAGGTGATTCGTGGAGTAGACAAGCCCTGAGTACCATGGACCAGAGGGACAAGCACACAGCTTCGCAGAGAGGGAACATTTAGGAGGTCATATGCTACAGAGTCAACCTGGGCCATTGAACCATCGAAATAACTTGCTGAAGGGACTCAGAATCTGGCCCTCTCCTCTTCACAATGTCCCCAAGTTACACAAGTGAGGACACAGAAAGTACCTGGGTCAGTTCTGCAAATGGCTCAAAATAAGAAAAGGTGTTCATTGATTTAATGGCACATCCCCAACTCACGGCTGTTAGACAAGCACCACAATGAGGACAGGTCTAGCATCCTGCCCTACTTTCAAATACTAGAGACTCTGACACAAGTGATGAAAGGATCTGAATTGGCAGCAGTTCTCATGAATGTGAGCTGACAAACTCCTACACGTCCGTCAAGGCCCAAATCATCTTACCTCCTAGGTGGAGCCTTCCTCAGACTTCCTTCCCCTTTACACCTGCTCCTGTCCTCGTGCCTTTCACACTGGACTCCATTCTCTCTCCCTGGGGCTGAGACCTGGTCTAATTCATCCCCCATGCTTATCCCCAAAGCCCAGCACAATGTGTAATGCACACAGGGGACAAATGAATAAATGAACTCATTCTTTTACTATGTTTCAGCTGTCCACAGCTCTGTAAGAGCCAAGGGAGTTTTATAGCTGCTTCCAAACATGTGGCCTTAGTCAGGCTGCATCAACAGAGGTGTTGTGACCACAGCAACGGAGGACAGAGTCCCACTGTGTTCTGTAGTACTCAGAAAGATGCCCCCAAAGACGAAGGTAGAGTCTGAAAAATATGTGCCAGGAAAACATGGAAGAAAACCAAGAAAGGAGCCTCAGGCTCACAAGAGCCATCTTCTCTGTGGTCTGAAGGGTGGTCTGAAGGAAGGCAGGGAAGCCTTGCCAGCCTGGCTCTCAGGCCACTGGCCTCTCTACCACCGTTCCCAGCCCACAGCAGCCTGGCTGCCACACCTCATCTCATCTGTGGAAATATCAGACATCCCGTCCTGTCCCAAGGAAGGCCAGAGCAGTAAATGGCATCTTGGAACCCCCACTGGTGGCTTCTGGCTTGGACGGTTCTCTCGATCCCCAGGCAGGCAACTCGGCATTGCCAGGTCAGGCAGTAGAATTGGCAAAGTCCCCTAAATAAATATATCTAAATTTTGAATATAACTTCATTTCAACTTCGTATCCCAAACTTATGTTTACTTCAGAAAGGAAGTGCTATTTGGTGGTTTCCACGACAATGCAGTTCATAATTTTTTCACACCTTTCAGAGCAGGTGACAGGTTGCTTCCAAAACCTAATTTATTGCCATGCGGGGTTTGGAGCTGCAGTTTAATACATGCACCAATAACACATCACAATAAGGTTGGAGACAGACACTCTCTCCCTCCACCCCAAGAAGGGTTTTTCTGGATCCATCCATGCAAGAAGAGAGCCACGCCGAGTAGACACCTCCAGCGAGGCCTCCCAAAAACCAGCAATAAGAGAGGCCTCCCTGTGTAATTTCCTCCTGGACCAAGTACCACCACCTCACACCCCTCCCCAACTTAATTGCAGGAAGAATTGTTATGCTAATTAGCATTGTTCACAGAGTTAACAGAGCACAGGGTCTAAATTTAGAACTCCTGCTACAGAGGGTTCTAAATTCATTGGAAGCCAGGCAAAGACGCTGGTGGGGCAGAAGAGGTTTCTGGAATGGCAATACAGGATAGTGGAGGACACAGGGGGACCCCCATCCCATCTTCAGAGCTGCTAGGATCTTTACCTCAAAATGGAATGCCTTGGCTACTAGCCAGGAGGACCCTCAGAAGGCAAAATCCTCTTCCAAGGGAATGTTGAGCCCAAGTGCCCACCATGTGCCAGGCAAGACACCCAGATCAGAGGTTGTGGACCAGTATGATTGAGCCGCCGCATGCGTGTCACACACCCCAGGCTCCTGGCCTGACTCCACAAGCTGAGTGACCTCAGGAAAGTGACTTTGCCCATCTGGGTGTCAGTGTCTGCCCCTGCAGTGGGGACCATGACAGGTGAGGCACCTGGAGCAGGTCCCAGCCTGAATGTGCCAGTAATCAACAGCTGGGATGATGGTGAAGGAGGAGGAGGGGGACCACCAACCACCCCTCTCCGACTCCTGCCAGAAGGAGTTATGAGTATTGTTTTGTGAATAAACAAAAAGCTAGGAGACCCAGGGAAGCCTGCCCAGGGCAAGGAGGATTCACAGAGCTGGGATTTGTACCAGAATTGTCTGAGTAAAATGGCCGCATGGTTCACCCCCAGTCCTGGGGCCATGGAGGAGGAGAGCAGTGTAGGTGAGAAAGCGACTCAGCCCAACGCTGGCCCACCACCCTATGACCTCCGTGGCCTCGTGGGAGGGAAAGTCCAGGATGGGCTCAATGAAGGCAAGGAAAGGTCAGACTGGGAGAGTCCGCCCTAGGGGGAGCAAAGGGGCCTGCTGGATACCTGGGCCCTCAGGGACGTGGACCCTCTGCTCTTGTCACATGCACAGACAGACAGCAGAAAGTGGTAGTTCATAGCTTGGACACTGCCCAGGCTGCATTCCCAGCTCTGTCTGACCTGGGGCCTTGGTTTCCTCATCTATAAAATGGGGATAACAGTGGTGCCTCCCTCCCAGGGTTGCTGTGAGGTTTTGGTAGTTACCCTGTCAAAGCCCTCAGAACAGAGCCCAGCACTGGGTAGATGCCAGGTTAGTGCTAGCTGGTCTGAGATACAGAAAGTCTGGAAACCAGCCCTGTGTAGGCCTCTTGCCTTGAGTTCCCACCTGAAGGGTCCTAAACCAGTTGTCACTCACTGTTGGCATCTATGAGGGATCTTTGATGAGATCAAGATTAAAAACGAGGGACACCCTTTCCTCTAGCAGGGAGAAGATCTTAGATCTGAAGCTGAAATCCCCACCCTGCAGGCCTGCAGCCTCCAAAGATGCCCCAGCCCCTGGAGGGTGCCTGCCAGTTTTCTGGACTCCCAAGGGAAGGCCCACACCAGGCCCTATCCCTGGCAGCATCTATAGTCGGAGAGCAAAGCTAAATCTCAGCCTCGCCCAACACTCAGTTGAAGGACGCCTCCTTGCTGAGCAGACCTGCAACCTTCCAGCCTGCAGGACCTGTTGGAAAGCTCTGAAGCCCCAGCTGCCAGGCAACCTGGGTTCGAATCTCTGCCTACATCCAGCTAGCTATGGGCTTGAGAAGTCTCTGGGTTTCTTTGAGCTTCAGCATCCTCACCTTTAATGCAAAAAGGAATTTCCTCCAGAGAAAGTTGTTAGGCAGATTGAATAAGACCCTGTGATATTGCTGATAAGCTGTGAAGTGCAAGGCAAATGGGTGGATCCACACTGGCCTGAATGAGGCCCCCAGTGTGCAGCTGTGAGTGCAGTGCCTCTGGCAGGCCTGAGTCAGGAGGTTGTGGGGGCTGTATTTGGGGGGTTCCCCCAGCCCTGCCCGTGGCTCCTTCCTCATAGATTACTTTTCTTCCATGCCATGGAGGCTGCAGTTTCCTGGTATCCATCCCACATCCCTCTCCTTCTCACTCTACAGGGATCTGACCCACCCACCAGGCCTTTTGTCACCACCTCTAAGCCAAGAACTTGCCCCTAGCTGGGTGGGGTGACTCACTCCTGTAATCCTAGCACAGTGGGAGGCTGAGGTGAGTGGACTGCTGGAGCTCAGGAGTTCAAGACCAGCCTGAGCAAGAGTGGGACCCCTTTCTCTACTGAAAATAGAAAACTAAAACTAGCCAGTGTCATGGTGGGCACCTGTAGTCCCAGATATGCAGGCCTAAGAATTTGAAGTTGCTGTTAAACTATGATGCCATCGCACTCTGCCCAGAGCCACAGAATGAGACTCTGTCTCAAAAACAAAACAAAACAAAACAAAACAAAACAAAACAAAACTCACCCCAAAATCTCTATCTCTGGTGCAATTCTCTCTTCCAAGATCCAAGCACATCTCTCCAACTGTCTCCCAGACATCTGCCCAGAGCATCCCAATGGCATTTCTAACTCAACAGCCCCCAAATAGAACTTCCTATTCCTCTTGCCCTGAACCTGTTTCTCCTTCCTATTCCCCACCTTATTGAATAATGTCAACATATCCCGGGTACCCAAAGTTGGAGACCTGGGAGTCACCCTAGCTCCACCCCTGCCTTCGCTTACCCCAGGCATCCAGCCAGTCACGGAGTGTCTCATCTCCCCTTGAATCCAGCCGCTGCTCCCTGGGGCACTCTGGGTCTCCTCATCCTATTGCCATCTGGCCTTTAGGATGGAACCATCATCCTGGGTCCACCTGCCCCTGAACTGCAGGAGTGGAGGGGTCCAGCACATTCAGAGGGGACACACAGGATGGATGTTCGATGTGCTCATACACAGCTCTTGCATCCCTTTGTTAACCTTCACACACATCCCCCAGGCTAAGAACTATTATTACGTGGCAGGTGGAAGAATGGCCAGCAAAATATCCACCCCTCAACCCTCAAGACCTGGGGTTACCTTACGTGGCAAGAGACTTCATGAGTGTAAGACAAGGATCCTGAGATGAGGAAGTGATACGGATGATCAGGGTGAGCTCAAGGTCACTGCATGGGTCTTTATAAGAGGAAAAG
The DNA here is from genome assembly GCA_963574355.1 of Loris lydekkerianus. Taxonomy (NCBI): domain Eukaryota; kingdom Metazoa; phylum Chordata; class Mammalia; order Primates; family Lorisidae; genus Loris; species Loris lydekkerianus. Next base: position 2,841 of record CAUYPK010148231.1, on the reverse strand, counting down.
GGGAGGGTCCAAACCAGAGATGTAATGACAGAAGGAAAGACTGAAGAGATGTGCCCCAAAGATGGAGGAAGGGGACCCTGAGTGAGAGGTGCAGGTGGCCTTTAGAAAGGCAAGGCTTCTCCTGCAGAGACTCCAGAAGGACACAGCCCTGATGACACTATAACTTTAGCCCCTTCAGGCTCATTTCAGACTTCTAACCTCTGGAAACAGAAGATAATAAGCTCATGTTGTTTAAGCCACGGTATTTGCCGTCATTTGCTATGACAGCATAGCAAACTGTCACACGGTTCCCCTCTATACAGCTGGGAATACTGAGGACACAGAGCACTTCCGTCCCTGAGACGGTGGTAGGACTTGGATTTGAACTCAAGTTTTCTGGCGCCACAGTCCTGGGCTGGGAATCTCACGCAGAAGAGGGTAGAGAAAACTGGGTGTGAATGGAAATCCTGGAATGAGTCCCCGGTCACTAGAGGTGGACACTTATTTACTGACGTGCCCTAAAGGAGATTTCTGTAGCAATGCCTTTCAAATCACCTAGGAGCGGAATCCTACCAGAAGGGAGCTTCTTGCTCTTCTATAATTATGCCCTAATTAAGGTAATCCAGATGAAAAAGGAGCTTCCCTGTTTGGACAGGGCCAGGCCGGTGCCTGCTGGGCTTCCTTTTTGTGCACACGTGCCCTGCGGTGCCCCTGTGGTGACACACGGTGACTGAAAGCACAGCCTGGGGGCTTCCTGGGGTTCCCCCAGATCCAAGGCCCCGGGAACTGAGTCTCTCTGGAGACACATGACAGGGAACACACCGTCTCCCTCAGAGCCCTAGAGCGGGGGCAGGAGCCAGAGAAGGTTTAAGAGCCTGTCAAAGACGCTACTAACGATTTTTAGTTACTTAATTCTCCCAGAGCTTTGACAGGTCCCCATAACTTAGGGTTTATTTGCTTTCTCTTGAATGTCACATATAACTTTTGTCGGAATGTTTATTTGCCTAATGCAACTTTTAGTGCCCGGGTAATTTATTCCCCTATTTGTCAGCCAGGAGGAAGGAAGGCTACTTTTAGCCTCTGGCTCAATTGCAGAAAGTAATACAATGTCCCCTCTTCATTTCCACCACGATGGGGGGGGATAGGAGGGGGGCCTGGTTGCCACACACCTTTCCTTGAGAAAATCAAAGCCGGCTCCATTTCAAGGCCCCTTGCCCCTCCCACACGGCCTGCAAGCTCAGTTCCATCCAGAAACTGAAGTTTTGTTTTCTTTAGAAAGAGCGGCCCATGAGGAGGTGAATTGTATCATCTTATGCCCTTGGGAGAAGCAAAAATCAATTCTCTGGATGCAATGTCGTTTCCAAATCAAATCAATTCCATGAGTTGTGAGGGAATTCAATTCAACCAACACTAACTGAGAGCCTACTATGTGCCAGTCCTGCCGCTGGGATGGAGATTCAGCAATGGATGTTCCTGGCCTCGAGGCGCTGACGGCTGACTAGGAGACAGGTGTGTAAACCAGTGAGGGCAGCGCAGCAGGGCTGTGGTGGGGAAGCATACAGGGTGCTGGGGGGGGGGTGCAGGAGGAGGCAGAACACTGCCCTGGGAGCTGGCAGAGGTGCTGGAGGTGGCAAGGAATGCAGCCTTGTATTGTCCCTGGAGGCATGAGGGTCAGGGAGACATAGGGAGCTCCATGATAAGGAAGGCAGAGCTGCCAGGGGCATTGGGGAGATGGGCTGGAGAGATGAGACCTTGGAAACTCTCCAAGGACTTTGAGGTCATTAGTGGGTGACAAAGAGCCGATCAATAGCTTATGTTAGGAGATGATCATGGTAAGATTGGAGCCAGGTATGCTGAGCCACCTCAGGGGTCTTTGCAGCAAATACACAGGAGAGATGGTGAACTGATCTGAGCCAGTGTGGATGGAGCATGCATGAGGGAACAGCATGATGAAGAGGTTGGGCAGTCGTTCCATTGGGGACGTGGCTGACAATTAGATGTAAGGGTGAGGGCCAGGAAGTGGGTCACAGATGCCATCCCTGGACAGGAAACACAGGCAACCACCAAGTCTGTGGGCAGGAAGGGGCTGGCTCTGGTCTTGTCAGGTCTGAGGGGCCAGGAGACCTCCAAGGGAAGGGCATGGACCAGTGGATGTTGGAAATGAAGGTCCAGGAGGGGCTCGTTTGGGCCTCATGGGGGAACTCTGGGCTGGGCTGGGAAACAAGGTTTTGGCCTTGAGAGGTGGTGCTGAGCTCACCATATCCCCCCTCCATACCACCAAGCCCTGGCCTCCTGTGGTCAATAAAAGCATAGTCTGGAGGCAGGAGTGATTCTTCTAGGAACATCCCTGAAGTTTTGCAGCCCTTTCCGAGTGGGGGAGGGAGTCATATTAGGGCCTTCCAGCTCTCCGCAGGGTCAGGAGAAATGGAGGCGCACAAAGAGTATGGGGAAGGAATCCTCATGATCCTGACAAGAGTACAGCCATCTCAGGGGGATAGTTAGGACAGTCAGAAACCAGACAGCAGCCCCCACTCCCCACGCCTGGGATGCTTCAAGGCTAGTATCCTTGGGAAACATCCTTTCCCAGTCCCGGCTGACACCAGAGATAAGCTCCTGGTAGGAAGATTATCACCTCAGTGGCCCTGACACAAAATCAGTCACTCTGTGAAATTGAAAGACCCCCCCTCACCACCACCTCACATTCCAGCTGCTTGAAGGACCCCCCTCACCACCACCTCACATTCCAGCTGCTTGAAGGACCCCCCCTCACCACCACCTCACATTCCAGCTGCTTGAAGGACCCCCCTCACCACCACCTCACATTCCAGCTGCTTGAAGGACCCCCCACCACCACCACCTCAC
>CAUYPK010148230.1:0-18630 GCA_963574355.1 Loris lydekkerianus | reverse complement strand
GTCTCATATACCAGAGTTCAGATCATGAGTGAGTGACAGAATATTTTTGTTGGACAGTCCTGATTTAACTAAGACTGGCTTATGGTTAAATGAATATGATTTTTTTTTTTAATTTTGATAGTGATTCCAGTTCAGTACATGCTATCACTGTTTTCCCTTTCTAAAGGTATGATTAGATTTAATGAGTGCTGTTCAACGTTTTCCAAAGGTAGTAAATTGCCATCCCCAAACCTATTGAAGATTGGTTTTATAATAAGATTTATATAACTGGTTATGTGAATATATTTAAATACTGGGAAAATCTCCTCACTGTCTCAGAACCAAATCAGACTCACTGGTGTTTAATAAGCATTCATTAGCCTCTTAAAGGTTAGGGCTTGAGATAAGTTGGCAGTGTTTACTTTGTATTTTTGGTCTTCGCTATGTCAGTCTAATTTTCTTGGGTCTACTAAAATGTTGCCTTTTACTTATTGAAAGGCATTTTGGTGTGGTTTTTGTATAATGTCAAATAAAGAGTATTTAACACTTCTCTTATTTTATAGACAATCTATATGGTCAAATGCTTTAAAAAGTCAGTGTGTCAAGAAACAGCAAATTAAACTTTTGAATTACTTACTACCTAAGGCTAAGTTATAATTTGGGATTTTCTTTAAACAACTGCTCTGAAACCCATACAACTATATGTGTACCTGGCAGTGGTGCTTTTACCAGCTCATTACAGGGATTAAAATAGAAGAGATAAAAACAAATTTAAAAATTATGTCTGATTGTAATGTAAGATAACTAAAAACAAAATCACAGATCAGACAAAATGAAGGTTGAAGTTTGCATTGGGACAGGAGCATGTGGTCCTCCAGTGCCATTTCTTCTTCCGAGCTTTGTATGTGTTGGGTTGACCAAAGTGTTTGACCGTGTCAGGCCAGAGGCAGGGCAGAGACCAGGGGTAAGGGAGGGAGGAAAGTCTTTTCTGGATGGTGCTGTTGTGAGTTGGCTGACTTTGGATTCTCTGAGCCTGCTCTTGTGGGCCCCCTCCTGGGTATTCCCCAGGTCACCACTGGAGCACAGTGGCCTCCCATGGTGATGGACTGTCCTCACGATGGCCGCTGTCCTCTGCCGCTATTAATTTGGTAGACTGGCTCTTTCCCATCATTCCTCAGGTGCTCCTTTTAAGCAGAATTTAAGAAAAAAAAAATAAAATAAAAAAAAAAGAATTTAAGGTGGCTCCAGTCTGACTCTTTTCAGAGGGGGCCCCACCTGGTTTCCTTGAAACACTCTGCGTGTCACCCCTACCATCTTCAGAAGTGTATTAGCTCCCAGCTCAGTCCAGAGTCTCTCTATGTTCTTGTTGAGCTTAGATTTTCTGAACAGGTGTCATATCTCCATTCTTTCTTAAATTCTAGGAGGAATAAATCAGACTTTTAGGTGGATGGAGTGAAGACCCTGCTTTTTGACTAGGGTGACCAACTGTCTTGGTTTTGGCACTGAATGTTCCACATCCCAGGAAACCCATCAGTCCCGGGCAGACTGAGACTGTAGACATCTGTTCCTGACCTGAGGTAGAGCAGGAACGGTTGGCAGTTGGCACTCCTACCCTTCACAGGCCTCACAAACTCCTTCCTCAGTCTACACTCCTGGACCCTTTTAGATTCTGATGGGACAGGGTAGGATGTTTAATCAGTTGTAGGGCAACTACTTTGAAATTTCTGCAGGACATTTTTTTGGTCTTGGAACTCTCTTTGTTTCTGATATCTTTCATATCTTGATGCTTTGGTTGAAATTTCTTGTCTAACATTTTTATTACTCATGAGACCTGGGTAGTATTAGTCAGAAGTGGGACACAATTTTAAATGAGGGAAAGAGAGAGAAAGAGACCTTCTAGTTGTTTTTATTGGGGGTTCACTGACTAAGTTCCAGTCAGAAGTCTCCCAGCTCAGCACCATCAGGAGGTGGAACCCCGAGGGAGGATTCCTCCAGAAGGTCTAATCCCAGGATTTTAGGGTTCAGCTCTCAGTCCACTGCCCTCCCTGAAGTCCTTCCTTTACACCATCCTTCCCACCCCAATCATCTTGACTGAGCTGCCAGTTCATGGGGAGATCTAGCATTTCCTAGGCAGATGAGAACATACTGGGGTGTGTCAGAGCATATTCTGTCCTTAGTGATCTGCTCAATGAGCTACACACTTAGAAAATTGAAAGTGAATTTTTCAATACTAATAAATAAATACTGAACTGGTATTTTTATGTGTTTTTCTAAGGGCTTTCCATGTATTAACTTGTTTAATCTTCACCAGAATTCCAGTTACTAAGTTCTAGTGTTATTATTCTCATTTTTAGGATCAGAAAACGGAGGCACGCAATGACCAAGTAACCCGCCCCAGGTCACATGGCTGCGAAGTGCAGCCTGAGATCGGGGTCCTGAGTCTGACTCGGGAGTGCTTGTTACTTGTCAGGATGTGGTCCCACCTCTGCTCCATCCTGATGGACCACTCAGCTCTGCTGACCGTGACAGCAGGGACAGCTGGGGCAGGAGAGGTTCTGTGTGTGCAGTCCCAGTTAGGTTTCTAACTTTGCCTCTGCTGCCTATTGGCTGTTTGACTTGGAACAGGACACAGCTGCCTCAGGGCTGTGGGTCTTAGCAGTGCCCCACGGTACCCACAGACGCTGGGAACATAGCAGATGCCAGCGAGGACTTTCTTCTCCCTCATCCTTTCTTCCTGCACCTGGAGCAACAACTTTGAGATGAACCTGTGATCTGGAATTGACCTATTTTTTTCAGATCCGTTTAAGGCTCATGTTAGAGGTGGTTCAAGAGGTGGACCGCTCAGGGGCCCATGGACAAATCCACAGCGGTAATATTTTAAGAAGGAAACTTCATTCCCAGAGGCACCCACAGGGACTGTAACTGACATTTGTGAAACTAAAATTCCTTTGCATTTGTAGGACAACTTGGCTCTCCAGGAGGGGTTAATCTTTCTGGGAAGACTAAAAAACCTAAGGTGTTTGTGACCGAGGGAAAAGACGTGGCTCTTACAGGAGTATGCGTGTTCTTCATCAGGACAGACTCTTCCAAAGCCATCACCCCTGAGAACATCCACCAGGTAAGGGCAGGAGTAATCATTTATCCCAAATTGCCAAAATCAATTAAATTGCACAGAAACATCCTTCCTGTGGAGACAACCATTGTGTTCACTGCAATATCTAAAATCACTTCCAATGAAGTATGCTTTTAAGCATTCAAAGGAAGCAATTAAGAGAACATTTGCTTTAAATCTTTTGAATAAGAGGACTTCATGTTCAATTTATTAACAAAAAATGATAGAATCCTATGTGTGTGTGTCTAGCAGTGAGGTCTTCCTTTTACGAAAGAATTCCCCATACGTAATTTACTTAGTGGCAAATTTCATACATTTAAAATAAGATTTCTAAAAGTGGATGTGTCACTTTATTTTCATGCAAAGCTGGTGCGTCTGTACACATTTTCCGAGCTTCCCCGTGGGTGCGTTGGTTTCTTAAACATCTGGTGTTCTATTTATTTCTTGCTTTTATTTTGGTGGTTACAATTTAGAATACTATAAAGCTTATTTCTTAACCAGGTTGTTGAACTAATAATTGGTCTGGTACTGGCTTCACTACCCACATTTAGAAATGACTGAGTGGCCGGTTGCAGTTGAGGATTCTCTCACAATACAAATCTTCTACCCGCTCTGCAGGAGGTGAGCTTCAACATGCTGGATACCGCAGATGGAGGCCTGTTAAACAGTGTGAGGCGTCTGCTGTCAGACATCTTCATACCGGCTCTCCGGGCCACAAGCCATGGCTGGGGGGAGCTCGAGGGCCTGCCCGAGGCATCCAGCATTCGGCAGGAGTTCCTGAGCTCCTTGGAAGGCTTTGTGAGTGTCCTGACAGGTGCTCAGGAGAGTTTGAAGGAGAAGGTAAGAACGAGCAAGTTGCTCCTTTGAAAACAAGCAGATGGTCAGAAATGCAATGTGTAAGGGTGGGATACTTCCCACGGATGGTCTTAATTCCTCTGCATCTTGGAAAAAATTTGTAGGCAATTTTATTGACCCTTCAAGACATGGTAGTGACTAGATTTAAACTGCTACGGTCTGTAAGGATTTATGTATTCAGGGATTCCATAAAAAATATCAGCAGTGACACAACAGTTGTAGTCAGTGAGATGTGGGACTGCAGAGGAAGCGCCTGTGGCACTGCTGTGCATCCTGGAACAGCGGTTCTGAACCCGTGGGTCGCGACCCCTTTGGGGGTCAAATGACCCTTTCATAGGGGTCACCTAAGGCCATCCTGCATATCAGATATTTACATTATGATTCATAACAGTTATGAAGTAGCAATGAAAATAATTTTATGGTTGGGGGTCACCACAACAGGAGGAACTGTATTAAAGGGTTGAGGCATTAGGAGGGTTGAGAACCACTGTCCTAGAATGAAAGGCATTTGGGACAAGGATGGTGTGTGTGTGTGTGTGTGTGTGTGTGTGTGTGTGTGTGTGGAGGAGGGAGGAGGAAAGAGGACAGAGGGGCTTGGATTCTGGCTCAGTCAATGATTAAAGGGCCTGTAAGAGTAAGCTTGGCAAATGTGAGGTGTAGCTTCTTGACCATTTGTGTTATCTACAATAAGCCTGTATTTGTGATTATGTGGTGTGGAGGGTGGTGGATGCATGTGTGTGGGTGTGTGAGAGAGAGATGGGAAGAGAGAGATAGGGGGAGAGAGAGAGAGAGAGAGAGAGAGAGAGAGAGAGAGAGAGAGAGAGAGAGAGAGAGAGACGATAAAGGAACAAGGGGGAGACCGCAGAGCCCACACCAGGTATGTGTGGGAGGCAGCGGAATGTATCCTATGGTAACAATGACAATGTGACACTCGCTTCTCCTGGGAATACGGATCCCACTAAGATACTGGGATATTGGGAGGGTCATTACATTTACCAAGTTGTGGAATGTGGAATGGGGGAGTTGAGCATATTTTATCTGGCTGGACATAGGATGACTTCAGCTAATGTCCCAGTTATATTTGTGATTAATTATGGTGCAGGCAAGACCAAAGTGCAGGGTGGACCAAATGAAATCATTGGCGTTTTCTCTTAAAATAATAAAAAAAAAAAAGCAGTGTGTTTTTCAAATGGTTTCACTTTGTTGTTTAACAGAGAGACTGAAAGTAGGTTGGACCCCCATGTGGAAGGAGACCTTTTCTCTGGGTAGGAGGGGTCGGTGGGCTTTCAGGATCAGAACCAACACCAGCCGGTCCTCGCAGGCTGGGGTGGTGAGAGTGAAGCTGCCAGGAGCACAGTGGGGGCCTCAGAATATAGGAAAGTATAAAACACACAGGCCTGCGTGTGTGTGTATGTGTGTGTGTGTGTGTGTGTTTTAAAAAGCAGCATCTTACATTGAATTTTAATTTTAACTAGGTGAACCTTCAAAAGTGTGACGTATTTGATCCGAACACTCTAAAGGAACCCGTGGACTACTTGACTCTAGCCAATAACCCCGAGACATTGGAAAAAATAGAGGGTTGCATGAAAGTGTGGATCAAACAGATGGAACAGGTGATTTTCAGAAACTAAGTGTGAGTTTCAGGTGCCACATCACTGGACTAGCCACAGAAGGCGGCGGCATTTCATTTGCCTGAGTATTTTACTCTGAGACCTCGGAAATGTGAGAGGTTCAGCGTGGCCTTCACTGATAGCCACTGGGTAAGAAGAGACGGTGAGAATTCTAAGAGATGAAAGTAAGTGCCTTCATATGTTCCCTGGGCTTCACCAGTTTTTTTCTTGAAGTCTAATTTACTTTGGAGAGAATTGTTGTACAAATATGAGGAGTCTTCTAATGTGGTGTGTCCTCCAAAGGGAGCTGGAGACTTAACCTTTAAAAAGACATTTTTGGAAAAGTCCTAAGTGAAGGAAAGGAGGTGGTCATCACATGGAAAAGTAAATACAAGTAAAGTTAATTGCCTGAGGTGTGGGGTTTTCCAAGGTCATAGCGCTGCAGGATTATACAGTAAGCCAAATAGCCAAGAAAACTTCCTGAGGTCAAGGCCTCTAAAAGCTCATTAAAACACATGAAACATGTAGTTTTCAATAGTGAAGTAGGATGATTATAGTTAGCAACAATATATTGCATATTTCATAGTAGCTGTAAACGAGAACTTGAAATGTTCCCAGCACACAGAAGTGACGAATACTCACATATTCTGAGTTGATCGTTACATATACATGAAACAAATACTCTCATGTACTCCATAAATGTGTAGTATATTATGTATCAGTAAAACAAAGAAATTCCCCCAAATCCCCTGAAATATAAACTATTCTCAAATGGGGAAAAATTAAAAAAATTTTTTTCAGTGAGAACAAGTCAAATACATTTTTATTGAAGTTTCAAAAATGGATACGTGTCAAGTTAGCAAAGGGCTGTCATTCACTCGTGTAAACTGATAGGACTGTAGCATAATGCAGATAGCTTAACCTTTATTTGCTTATGTCTGTGCTCGTGTGTGACTGTCCCATCTCCAGCTGCCCGCTGTGGTTTGTGTGTTCCCAACACTTTTTCAGGTTCTTGCTGAAAACAATCAGCTGAGGAAGGAGGCAGATGATGTTGGGCCACGAGCAGAGTTGGAGCACTGGAAAAAGAGACTCTCCAAGTTCAACTACCTTTTGGATCAGTTGAAAAGCCCCGATGTGAAGGCTGCGCTGGCCGTGCTCGCTGCAGCGAAGTCAAAACTCCTGAAGGTCCTTAGCCATTTCTTTTTGCCTTATGAAATGCAAATGAGAATTCTCTTATGTGTACATTCGTGTCGCAGACTAATTAGGAACAAGAAAATGTTATTATACCTTTATGAAAAACTTTTAAGATTGGCTAATATGCCCTCAGATAATTTTGGATACTGTGGAAATAGCCTTTGGATGAAAAACGCTCTTTGGCTAGTGTACGTGTACTTATAAGTATTGTTAGAGGATGTTGCATGTCATTGAGGAATAGCATGGTAATATGATTTTGGGTATGTTTATATATTGTGAGTTCAGACCAGCTAGAAGTAGTCATAGTGAAAAATTACCATATTTACATGTATTTTTTAGTTCTGGTATATTTATTTTACATTGCAAAAGCACTACTTTAAAATTTAGCAGCTTAAAACAATGGATTTTTAAAAATTTGTTGGTTCAGGTTCATTGAGGGTACAAAGAACTAGGCTGCACTGCTTGCATTTGTCAGATAAAGTCCCTCTTCTAGTTGTGCCTGCCCCCAAGAGGTGTGTCATACACAGCGACCCCCCCATCCTTTCTCCCGGCTCCCTGATCCCTCATTCTGCTCACCCCCCCACCTTGAATTGATTTGAGTTTTTGTCTTATGTGGGTATGTATTAGATCATTTACTGGCTTCATATTAGAATCGAGTACATTGGATTCTTGCTTCTGCATTCTTGTGATGCTTTACTAAGAAGAATGTGTTCCAACTCTATCAAGGTTAATACAAAAGATATAAAGTCTCCATCTTTTTTAATGGCTGAGTAATATTCTATGGTATATATATACCACAGGTTGTTAATCCATTCCTGGGTTGGCGGGCATTTAGGTTGTTTCCACATTTTGGCGATTGTAAATTGAGCTGAACAATATGCATTTTTATCTCATAGTCTGTGGGTCAGGCATCTGGGGTGCAGCTTAGCTGGGTGCTTCTGATTGAAAGTGTCTCATGACATTGCAGTGGTGATGTGGGCTCATCTGAAGGCTCTGTTGCTACGCCAGCTCATGTGGTTGTTGCAGGATGCACTTCCTTGCTGGCTGTTGGCTGGAAGCCTCCTTTAGTTCCTTGCCACATGGGCCTCTCCATCGGGAAGCTTATGACATGGTAGCTGGCTTCCCTTAGAGGAAGCAAGTGAGAGAGCAGGAGAACACTCAGTGCAGAAGCCATAGTCTTTACATAAACTAATTCTGGAGGTGATGACCCACCAACTTGTCATACTTTATTTGTCAGAAGCAAGTTACTAGATTCACCCCAGGATGAAGGAAAGGATGACACAAGAGCATGAACACAAGGAGTCAGTGATCTTTGGGGACCATCCTGAGGCCGCCTAACTCTCCTGAGATTGATACCATAACATCTCTTTTTTAAGAATATTTATTTTTAAATATGATAAATGATCATTAGATTTAAGTGGTTTTATAGTTTCTTTTTCACACTTTTTAAATCACAAATACATTTATGCCATTTTCAATGTGTTGATTCTTTGTACAAATTGGAGTGCTTATATCATACTAATCAACATAGCTTTCACCTCGTTTACCCAATTATAGCATTAGGACATTTGTGTTCTACACATGATAGATCCAACTTGTATTTGCAATGTGCTCCATAGGTGTGGCCCCCCTACTATCCCCTACTATCCCTCCCACCCCAAATGTCTCTTTTTTAAACTGCAGAATATTAGAGGGTACATATATTTTGTTTACATACTTTGCTTTCGTACAGATTGAGTCAATGTGTGCCCTTCATAGGCTATTTGCATGGATGTTATCAGTCATTTGCATATTTCAGTCCATGCAAGTAATTCAATGTGCTCTGGATTCACCTTATATCATTGCTCAAAGAGACAGGAGACGTGGGCCTTGGAATACAGTATAGAAATATTATCAGTCGGACTTCCATGCAGTCAACTGAATGTATCAATCTGTGCTAAACCAGTTTCTTTAGCTTCTTTTGCTTTTAGATTATTTTTCCATTTTAAAGTTCTTAGCTCATAGCACAATCCCAGCATATGGTTGGCAGATAATAAATAATTACTACATTTAATGGATAAACAAAAGTACAGGGTTATAGGAAAGGAAGTTCAGCTGACAATAGAGGAGATCCAGAAAATGGGCTTAAATGGTGCTGCTGCCCTCTTGACTCTCTTTGCTCATCATGGGTTAGATCTTAGAAAAGAACCCTGGAAAAGATGCTTTTGAAAACTTAGTCAAAAGTTTTAAATTGCTCTTCAGTGTAGTGATATCCAGCACCCCTCTGGATTCGGTGTTATGCAGGATGCGTAGAACAAAGTGGAACTTGTGCCCACTGGATCTGTGGTGAGTCCTGGAAACTGTTTGTTACGTTGAAAGTTCTTCTATTAGTAACTGCATTAAAATCGCCTTTCTGTATTGTGCTTAGATGTGGCGGGAGATGGATATTAGAATCACTGATGCAGCTAATGAAGCAAAGGACAATGTTAAATATTTGTACACACTTGAAAAGTGTTGTGACCCTCTGTACAGCAGTGATCCTGTGAGTTAAGCATTTCTACTCTAAGTCTACCAATGATCCTTTTTTGCACTAGCTTAATTGAGTATTACATTTTGGTTCATAGACATTACAATTTGTTGGGAAGGTCTTAAAGCTTTTTCTCATGAAGATTATACATATTATACTAATTGTACAAACTATACACGCAATAGATTTCTATATTTCTATATCTACCTTTAATCTATTGGCTATCTATTGAATATATATACAATGTAATAGTTAAAAAATAGTTATTGATTATTAAAATTTCCCCTAAATATCACAATTGGCATTCTGGACTGTACCCTAAAGAATTGTAGGAGAAAGCTCTTCTTTTTTTTGAAAGGGTCTCACTCTGTCATGCTGCTTAGAGTGCTGTGCCGTCATAGCTCACAGCAACCACAAACTCTTGGACTCAAGCATCCTTTTGTAGTTTCAGCTTCCCAAGTAGCTGGGACTACATGTGTCTGCCAGAACACCCTACTAGTTTTTCTATTTTTAATAGAGGTGGGGTCTTGTTTTTGCTCAGGCTGGTCTCCAACTCTTGAGCTCAAGCGATCTATACACCTCTGCCTCCCGAAGTGCTGGGATTATAGGTATGAGCCACTGCATCCAGCTCTAGCATTAAAAAAAAATCTTTTAGCCTTAGAAAATGCCTGCTTTTATTTATTACAAAATTAACTGTTATTAATAATCCATCATTAATAACAGTTAATTTGTTACTGCTTATTAACAGCAGGTTAAATTTCTTGCATTGAAATAAAATTTGATTAACAATATACAACTAAAATAATAAAATTATCATTAAGTATATTTATCCAAAGCATTTAATAAACTCTCAAAATGTATTCCAATGAAGATGGAATGTTTAGACTATTAGAATTTTGCTGAATTTGATATCTTTTTTTCTGAAAATTTTCGTGGTGTCTTCCAGGTATCCATGATTGATGCTATTCCTACACTTATAAATGCAATTAAAATGATCTATAATATCTCTCATTACTATAACACCTCTGAGAAGATCACATCTCTGTTTGTAAAGGTAAGTGCATAGTGTAGAGTCCATGGTCAATTACAGTTCTTTGCCAGTGGTCATGTTTTTAATAATTATAAATTTACCCATTGGCACAGTCCAATGTATATACATAGTATATCTTATCATTTCTCTTAGGGTATCAGGGGAGATAGAATTAAATTTATGTGAGAGGCTGATTCCAGCAACTCATAATACTTTATTCCCCAAAGTAATTATTATAATAAATATTTTCTTATTTATGTAATAAAATTAAAAAATGATTCTATTTTGGTATTTCTTTCCCTATGTTATTGAGTGTATCATTTTTTCTATTGGGTAAATTTTAATTAAGAAAAACCATAACTGCTTATCTCCTGTTTCATATTTTATATGCTATTGTTCCAGATTTATTTGATGCCACAGTTGTTTACTTGGTGTTATTAGAACAGTAATCATGGTAATAAAAGCCACTCACAACATTCCAATAATCTATAAAGCAATTATAATGATTCTGCCAAAAAACATAATGATGCTTAAACTTTATGTTCTAACTCGTAAGTGTTTATGGTAAGCACTGTTGCTAGTCCCTTTTCAAACAGTCTCTAAGAAGTAAATGACTTTTTCATTATCAAGGCAAAAATCTTTAAATATTGCATTAAAATAGATGAATTTTTGACTCATCAAGACGTGTGTTCTGAATATCAATGAAGTGTAGGAGGCATAAATCTTGCTGAGATTAGAGACATGGCAGCCTTTAGAGCTCCCTGGGAAACTTTTTTCCTTCTTTGCTGTAGGTAGTTCAGGTAGAAAGGAAGGATGTCTGCAAGATTCTTTCCCAACTTCTTCATACTTTAAAACTATCTATGAGGGTTAGGGAGAATATTTCCTGAGTAAATGAGACTCAAAAGTCAATTTGGATTATTAATCTAGATTTCATGCATGTTATTTGTAAGACTTGATTTAGAGTAAAAGTGTATCAGTCCATTTTGTGCTGCTATAAGGAATACCTGAGGCTTGGTAATTTATAAAGAAAAAAGATTTATTTGGCTCCCAGTTCTGCAGGCTGTACAAGAAGCATGGTGCCTGCATCTGCTTCTGGTGAGGGTGTCAGGGAGCTTCTGTTCAAGGTGCAAGGGGAAGGAGGTCAGGCGTACCACGTGTTGAGAAAAGAAACAGGAGGGAGGAAGTGGTGGGTATCAAGCTCCTTTAAAAAACCAGCTCTCGTGTGAACTAAAAACTCACTCATTATCTAGAGTGGGCACCAAGCCATTCATAACAAGCTGTCCCCATGACACAAACACCTCCTACCAGACCCCACCTCCAACTTTGTGGGTCAAATTTCTACATCTAAACCACACAAAAAGGTGAAACAACCATTTATCTAGTTATCAAAATGCTTTAATTATGGAGATTTTGAAGTAGGTACAAATGTAGAAGGAGTTGTATCCTGATCCCCCATGTACCTATCACTCAGAATCAGCAACACCCACGCAACCCGTGGCTGATCTTGTTTCACCTATAGCCCCATCCCTAGCACTGCAAAGCCCGGCACCCCCATTTTTTGCACTGCATATCCTGGGCATTATGTCATTCTGTGAGCGTAGTACAACCATTTCATTTTCCTTTTACTTTATTTATTTTATTTTATTTTTTGCAATTTTTGGCTGGGGCTGGGTTTGAACCTGCCACCTCCAGCATATTGGGCAGGTACCCTACTGTTAAGCCACAGGTGCCACCCTTTCCTTTTACTTTGTTAAAAAAATCAATAAATCTCTGAAGGATTTGTATAAAGTACAGAGAGATGAAAAAATGTTCATGGTTTTGAACATTAGCTTTACTCTTTTCTCTGGGGACTTCTCCTTTTGAAAGTTCTGCTGCAGATCGCGGTGGCACGGAAAGATCAGGGTGGACGGCACTTTCTATGGCCCTGAGCAACTGTGAGTCAGGTGTTAGAGCAGGCTACCCCAGCAGGTGGGGGGAACTCATCAGTTTTTGGTATGGAAGTGAATGTTTCCTTGGTTGATTAAGGCATTCATTCTGCAGGAACAGGGTGGCCTGAATTGTTGACTTTTCTTGGTGCTACCAACTGTGATTCCACATGTGAGTTTGACAATGTCAAAGGGTCAGTGTTTGCTCATCGTTGTAATGGAAAAAAATAAACACCGAGTTTGCAGATTGTGAACTCTGAGAGGTAGAAGAGTTAAGGACCCTTGAGTCTAATTTATAATCCAAGCCATTTTATGTACTTAATTTTACTGGCAAATCCTAGGTGACCAATCAGATGATATCTGCATGTAAAGCCCATATTACCAACAATGGAACTGCTTCGATCTGGAACCAGCCGCAGGATGCTGTTGTGAAAAAAATAGTATCTGCAATTAAACTGAAGGAGGTAATGTTAGCTTAGAAACAAATGTAGGTATTTTATTATTTTTATGTTATTTTTGTTGAGGTCATCTTAAATCATTTAGCAATTATTGTATTACTGGTTGCTAAAAAGAACAGCAATTCTTTACTGTCAAGAAAATTGAGTGTTAATAAACCTACCCAGAAAATGTATTAACTTTTTGTGCTCTGTTGGGAGTCTACTGTGTCCTGATAGCACACCACAAAGATTACTAAGATGAGGAGATTTCTTTATGCATCTTCTACTTAGATGAATGGGGGGCAGACTTAGAATGATGCTATTTCCAAAACAAGCGGACCCATGTAGGAAGGCCACACCTTGGGTTCTATCATGAATAACTGAGAGTGTGCTAGACTGGAGGATGGGAACAGGTAATATTCCAGCCTGATGGATGAGCTTGTGCAAAGGCATGAAAGTTTGAAAAGACTTCAATTCTATCCTAACTTCCTGTCACCTTCACTTGGGAAGGTTTTCTTTCTTTCTTTCTTTCTTTCTTTCTTTCTTTCTTTCTTTCTTTCTTTCTTTCTTTCTTTCTTTCTTTCTTTCTTTCTTTCTTTCTTTCTTTCGAGACAGATTCTTGCTTTGTCACCCTCGGTAGAGTGCCGTGGCGTCACATAGCTCACAGCAAACTCCAGCTCCTGGGCCTAGGCGATTCTCAAGGTTGTCTTTCTTATATGTGTATTTTTTGATATTCAGGAGTACCAGTATTGCTTTCACAAGACAAAACAAAAGCTTAAACAAGATCCAAGTGCAAAACAATTTGAATTTAGTGAGATGTACATTTTTGGAAAATTTGAAACTTTTCATCGACGGCTTGCCAAGATAATAGATATCTTTACAACCTTCAAGACATATTCAGTCCTGCAAGAGTCTACACTTGAAGGGCTGGAAGAGATGGTCACTAAATACCAGGTATTGTACTTTAAAACTGTATTTGGCCTCATTATTGACAACTGAACTTTAATATTTTATGTGAATAGCTATATTTAGAATGATTCAAATCATCAGCCTTTGGTGTAGAATATATAATCTCATGGCTCTTTAATAATGAGGAAATTAGATTTATTTGAGAATTGTGAAATGGTGCTAATATGTTCTCTTCAGGTGTTTGGTTATTAGAATGACTTATCAGTAGTCTAAAATTAATTACCATTAGGCAAAAGCATTTTCCTTAGCAGCACAAGAAATACGTTTAATTATAACTTATTATTTCATTGATTTATGCAAGAAATATTTACTATAGAATATACTGTTTCAGCCACTAGTTGACACCAAGTTTGGAGTGGCAGCTGCTTATCTCTGCATTTAAGCATTTTATTTGGATATGTGTGAAAAAATTTAAAGAACAAGATTTCATTCTATCTCTAAAATTCATAATTATTTTGATTTTTACCTACTTTATATTCTGAGGATATCTGTGTGACTCATCTTAGTTTTGAAAATGGGCATGATGATCTAATAACATCTGAAAGACTTACTAAAAACAATTTATGAACAAAATGTGTTTTAAATTCTTAATGTGGATATGGTCAATTTTTTCTCATTTGGGGACAGTGACATGAAAACTTTAATTAGTTTTTGTACTTGAATTTGAAAAGGACACATAATTAACTGCCACACATTAATTATTGTACTGTAGCACTTGAGCCCAATATAAGGAATCCTTTTTATTTCTTGAGAATACCAAGTTTTGGGAGAGAAAAAAGAAAAACCTTCATATAGCAGTAAACCTTTAAGGTATACCATGTATAATCTACAAAGTGGTTAGTCTGTACTTTGAAAGTGACAGTTTTTGAAGATAAAGAGGGAATACATTCATTTATTTTTCAGTTCGGAATCTTATAAATTATTTTCTATTTTTAATGAAAAGATAACTTTGGAGCATATGTCAAAGTTTATTTTCAAGTGCAACGTTGAAGTGTACATCTAAACGCAGGTAAGGAGTCTGTTCTAACATGATAAAAATAGTTGGAAATTGCTTAGGAAATATAAAGTAAAATACTGGCTAATGTGGATACACCAGTGATAAAATATGGATAGAGCTTAAAGCATAAGGTAAAAATGTCATGTATTAGTGCCAATGTTAGAAGCTCAAAGTGGCATCTGCAGAAATGAATTTCCCATTTTTTTGCATGGCTGTCGAGGCCCTACCACCCCCCAGCTTCCTCCTCTGTTCCCTTCTCATTTGATAATCTTCAACCACAGGAGAGTAGTTCAGTCCACTTAGGGCTTGTAGAGCCTTTTTTTCTGGAAAGTTCTGCCTCTGGACCATCATGTGATTATTTGTTTCTTTTGGGTCCCAGATTTTGAGTTAAATGACCTTCTCAATTCAGTTTTCCTCAACTTCTGTTTCACTGAAATCACTCTGTGACCCATTTCATCACTGTCTGAAATGATCACCATTTATTTGTGACTTAGTATATTCTGACCCCTCCATTGAGTATAGAAATTCCCTGAGGGCAGGGACATTTGTCCTTTCTGTTCATTCTGTGTCTTTAGAGGCTATTAGCACATAATAGGTGTACAGTAAATATCTGCCAAGTAAATGATTAGATTGAGAACCAATTTTGTAATTAATGCAGCAGGAAAGAGTAGGTTGTTTTAACTCATAAACTTGGTTCAAGAAGTTCTGTAGTTTGTACACTTTTGTCTATTGAGAGATTTGAATTGATGTTTAAAAGGAAATGACTTTGAAGAGGAGACTGTAGAAGGAGTCCCAATATTCTTCATAAAAATTATATGCCTCTGTCAACAATGTGGGCACCTGAGTTTGTGAATGGCTTAGTACCTGGTTAAGAATGATCACGGAGCATTACAGCTCATTATTCAAAGCAAACAAAGCTTCTGATAATAGTATTTTCAAGGAGATGAACCGCCTAATTTGTACTTCCATGGTCACAGGCTGCAACTTTGCAAGGCAATAGGAAGCAATTAATTCTAGAGAAGTTTTAAGTGGTAGATTGTGGTTTCACACTTTAAGACATTTGAGGCATGGGCAATGGTAAATTTTTCGTAGCTATTAGAATATGATTCTTCTCTTCTGACTTTGTGTTATGTTAAAGCCTCATTTATTTTTCTGAGAAGACTGAAACTTTTCAACACAAATACTTTAGTAAATTCCACTTTGGCTGATCCTTTTTATTATTTCAGATAGGATTAACAAGACATGTTTAGAGGAAACACCTCTTCTAATTTTCAGACGTGGTTTTTATTTTATTTTTTCAAAAATACGTAAAATCTCATGAAAATGCTTTCCAAATGATTTCTTTGAATACAGCGAGGTGACATTACACTGCCCATCAAATAGTAGGCAGGAAGCAATGTGAGAAATTAAAGAAATAAGGTTTCTGCTGAACTGATTTTTTGAGAGTGATTGTAGAGGTTCTCCATCAAAGGGTGTATTTAGTTGAGGAATACAAGGATATTGAAATATTATCTTAATTTATTTCATAACATTTCAGGGCATTGTTGCAACCATAAAGAAAAAGGAATATAATTTCTTAGACCAGCGGAAAATGGATTTTGACCAAGACTATGAAGAGTTTTGCAAGCAGACCCACGACCTTCATGTAGGTTGTATAATAAAATTGCTGTTGACAGTCATGTGTTTATTTTTCTGTCTGTATAATGTCGTTAATCATTACCCATTCAGATGGCAGAGGTGTCTTCATCATGGAGGTGACCCACAGCAACCTCGGCCTGCATTTCGTGATTTCAGATTAATACTTGAGAGCTCTTTTTCAGGAATTAAAGGGTCATAAGTACAGCTTTGGATAATGATGCAATCAGCCTTCTGCATGTCTCTACTTAAGGTTCTTGAAAGTTACTTTTCATCTTCCATGGACCCTTTATAGCATTATTAGAGATAGACCTTTATTTCCATTTGCCACTGAGTAACACTGATTATGATCAGAGGTAACTCAAACGAATGGTCAGCAATGTCCGGCATATCTAAGGCAGGGCCGCAGCTGGTATTAGAAATGGCAGGATTAGGACATACTCAGCCCCGGGACCCCCTTGGCCTTTCTCCCTCCCCTTCCCCCCCCCCCGCCTCCCTCTTCACTGTTCACTAGCTGTCCTGTCCTACCGCCCTCAAGAACAGCATATGGCCACTATCAGCCTCTGAGAACATAGCACAGGACCATCCCAGCTCCAGACACCTGGGTAAGGGTTGGGTTGGCCAGTTCTAGAGGGGTGCCTTGCCTCAGACTTCCCAACTGTGGGATCATATGGTAAATGCATGGGGGATGGAACCCACTGGGGTGGTTGTGAATGTTTGTTACCAGGAAAGAGGTGTCAGGGAGGGTAAGGTGAGGTGAGAACCTGACAAGTGTCTACCAAAATGAATATGTAGACTTTTTCCATCCCAGTGAGGTACAAATGGACATCTTTCTGACTATAAGAGGAAAAGGACCATTCCATTACTTCTTTCCCAGAATTTTTGGTTTGAATTAAATGTGTACATTTCAAGGGCAGAACAGCCTAGAGGCATCTTTGCATGAGTAAATTCAGTGTTAGAAGGAATAGTAATAAAACTAGCTAATTCTATGTGTCAGGTACTGTTCTAAGCAATTTATATGTGATAACTTATTTACATAATCAATTTTATAGAGTGGGTGCTTTTAGTACTCTCATTTTGCAGAGGAGGAAGCTGGGGCACAATGGGGTTCAGTGACTTGCCCAATGTCACAGAAATGACCAATAGGTAGAGTTAGGGTGAAACTCAGGCAATCTGGCTTTGGATTTCAAGTTTTTACCCATAATGTGATACAACATGTTTTAGCTCATAGGAAGATAGAGTGCCTGTAATAATGTAAGCAATGATCTCTTTGGGGAGGTGGATTCAGACCTAAGCATCTCTTCTTGTTGGAAATGGACGGATAGTGGCAGATATTTAGATTCTGTATTCCATAGTCAGTATCCATCTGTGGGGTCTTGACTGTGTTTCCCCAGCAGTTTCTGATCACGTGCCATGTCCAAGCTTCTAAGTGGAATTCGGTTAGTTGGTGAGCACTTGGAAAGCAGGGATCACATTGTGTTCCTCTTTGTTGATGAGATGTAGAGTTGCTGCAGTGAAGCAAGCATTTGCTGTGCAGCTATCATGTATTAGAGTTCTACGCTGTGGGTTATGAAACCAGAAATAAATCAAGTAGATTTTCCCTTGAAGGTCACAGGCAGATGGAAGGCAGACAGTAAAGAATTGAAGTGTAATTTCATAGACACTAACAGAATAATAAATACAGCACTAAAAAAGGACAATGGTGGCTAAAACAGCCAGTTATAAGTTCTTTTTATTTTTAAATATTTATTTATTCCTTTATTTTCAGATTAACATGAAGGGAAAGTGATTAGGTTACATTGCTTGTGTTTGTTAGGGGAAGTTCATGCTGTAGTTGAGCCCTTCATGGGGGGGGGAGGTATGCACACTAGCTGAGAGCTTACCCATCTCTTCCTCTTCTCCTCTCCCGTACCCCTCCTCCCCTCACCCTTATATTGCTCTTTTAAGTACAGTTTCTTCTTTACTCTTCAATAACTCTAAATACACTTACTTATAGTCTCTTTCAGATGGTTCTATCATCTTTATTTCTTTTTTTTAAAATTTATTTATTTTTATTGTTAAATCATATCTGTGTACATTAGTGCAATCAAGGGGTACAATGTGCTGGTTTCATATACAATCTGAAATATTCTCATCAAACTGTTCAACGTAGCCTTCATGGCATTTTCTTAGTTATTGTAAGTAGGCATTTGTATTCTGCATTTAGTAAGTTTCACCTGTACCCATTCTAAGATGCACCGTAGATGTGGCCCCACCCATTACCTTCCCTCAGCCATGACCTGCCCCCTCCCTTCCCCTTCCTTGGCCCTTTCCCCATAGTCTTGTGCTATAGTTGGGTTATAGCCTTCATGTGAAAGCTATAATTTAGCTTCAAAGTAGAG
>CAUYPK010148225.1:0-15829 GCA_963574355.1 Loris lydekkerianus | reverse complement strand
ATGGGAGGTAGGTAGGGAGTAATGCAGGATGGAATTAAGGGAGGTAGGAAGGGTGGAAGGAAGGAAGGAGGAAGGATGGGAGGAAGGAAGGAAGGAAGGGAGAAACGAAGGAAGGAAGGCAGGAGGGAAGGGAGGAAGGCAGGAAGGGAGGAAGGAAGGAAGGCAGGAATGGAGGAAGGAGGGGAGGAAGGCAGGAAGGGAGGGAGGAAGGCAGGAAGGGAGAGAGGAAGGCAGGAAGGGAGGGAGGAAGGCAGGAAGGGAGGGAGGAAGTAAGTCAGGAAGGGAGAAAGGAAG
Source organism: Loris lydekkerianus (assembly GCA_963574355.1). Taxonomy (NCBI): domain Eukaryota; kingdom Metazoa; phylum Chordata; class Mammalia; order Primates; family Lorisidae; genus Loris; species Loris lydekkerianus. Next base: position 15,535 of record CAUYPK010148225.1, on the reverse strand, counting down.
GAAGGAAGGCAGGAAGGCAAGAAGGAAGGGAGAAAGGAAGGGAAGAAGGAAGGAAGGAAAGAAGGAAGGAAGAAAGGAAGGCAGGAAGGCAAGAAGGAAGGGAGAAAGGAAGGGAAGAAGGAAGGAAGGAAAGAAGGAAGGAAGGAAGGCAGGCAAGAAGGAAGGGAGAAAGGAAGGGAAGACGGAAGGAAGGAAAGAAGGAAGGAAGGAAGGAAAGAAGGAAGGAAGGAAGGAAGGAAGGAAGGCAGGAAGGCAAGAAGGAAGGGAGAAAGGAAGGGAAGAAGGAAGGAAGGAAAGAAGGAAGGAAGGAAGGAAGGAAGGAAGGAAATAACAAGTGTTTCATGGATATTGGGGCCCTCTTACATTGCTGGTGGGAATGTTAACAGTGAAACCACTGTGGAAAACAAAGTGGCAGTTCCTCCAAAGGTTAAACATAACATTTTTACAACCCACCAATTCCACTCCTAAGTATTTGCCCAAGAGAACCAAAAACATCTATTCCTCAGAAACTTGTACACAAGTGTTCCTGGCAGCATTACTCTCTGACACTGCCAAATAGCAAAAACAACCCAAATGGCCATCAACTAATGAGTGGATACACAAAATGTGTTATATGCAATGGAATATTATGTAACTATAAAAGGGAACCAAGCCCTGATACAAGCTGTAACATGGATGAACGCTGAGTGAAAGAAGACAGTCAGAAAGGACCATATACTGTACAATTACATCTATATGAAGTGTCCAGAACAGTCAAATCCCTAACAGTTAGAAAGTAGATTAGTGGTGGACGGGGACTGGGGGTCCTGGGATGGGATGGGGAGAGAGTGGAGAGTGACAGTACTGGCCAGCACAGGGGCTTTTTTGGAGGGGCGTGATGAAATGTTCTAAAATTGGTGGTGATGGTTGCACAATTCTGAATATACTAAAAACCGGTGAATTGTTCACTTTCAAGGGATAAATTACATGGTATGTGAAATGTATCTCAACAAAGCTGTTTTCAAAAACAAGATGAAATGTATGTGTAAACTTTAAGACCTTGGCGTTTGTCACATAGCTCACACACACTAAGGTGTCCTTACTAAGACACACATCACACTTCTAAAACCTGGGAAAACAGTCTTACAGACCAGTGCTTTTCCCACAGCTCCCAGCATAGACACCAGGTAGAGGCTGAGGACTTGTCCTCATGTGTCAGACCTGGAGACAGTTGCTGGGGGCTGGGCAAAGCCTATTTGGATGTGGCAGTGGTAGGTCTCTCTTCTGGGCACCTCAATTAATTGCTGACAGCCTGTCTTTATTGCCGTTGGCAGTGGTGTTTTACTGTCATGATGAGAGATCTGCAAGGTTCATGCTTTTGCTGAACAATTCAACCAGTGTGTAATGTAGCTGATTTCCTGTACTTGATTGCAGTTAGAAACTGTCCTGTCCTGTTCCTGATACAATCTCTCCTTGCCTCTGGAAAGTTGCAGGCAGGGCCATGCCTTCACCTTTATCATCAATTCACCTGCCAGACACTCAGTCAAGGCTAACACTAAGGACCTTCTCCCCAGAGGCCAAATGAAACTTACCAAAGCATCAAGCAGAAAGCCAGGGCCTCTGTGGTTCTAGGTAGAGTCAAAATCGCAGGGCAATCCAAACCTAAGCCATAAAGAACCTTCCCAAAGCTTCTCCCTCCTATGTGAGAGGGAGGTAAGGATGCTGTCATCCACCTCCAGGGGGCAACATCCACGTGGGGTAAGGCCTAGCCTACTAGGACATAAGCTGTAGGTCAAAAAATAGAAAAATTAGCCGGGCATGGTGGCACGTGCTCCTGGGGAGGCTGAAGCAGCTGGATCACTTGAGCCCAGGGGTTTGAGGTTGCAATGAGCTATGATTGTACCACTGTCCTGGTATGTCACCCAGGCAACAAAGTGAGACCCTATTTCAAATAAAGAAAAATGAATCAGCTAAAGTTGGTTGGTCATAGTGGCTCATGCCCTATAATCCCAGCATTTTGAGAGGCTAAAATGAGAAGATGGTTTGAGGCCAGGGGTTGGAGACCAGCCTGGCAGCACCCTTATCTGAGAGTGGTGCTCCAGGGAGGCTGAGGCAGGAGGATCACTGGAGCCCAGGAGCTGGAGGTTGCAATGAGCTATGACTGTGCCACTTCACTCTGGCCTGCATGACAGAATGAGACCTTGCTGAAAGAAAAGAAAGAAGGAGGGAGGAGGGAAGGAGGGAGGAGGGAAGGAAGGAAGGAAAAAAGGAAGGAAGGAAGGAAGGAAGGAAAGAAGGAAGGGAGGGAGGGAGAGAGAAGGAAAGAAAGGAAGGACAAAAAAGATAAAGAGAGAAAGAAAAGGAAGGAGGGAGGAAAAGAAAGAGCTAAAGCAGACTGTGCATTAGTAGAACAGCAGTAGGCTTGCGGCTAAGTGGGAGTGCCAAAGAGATGGGGCCTGATGCAGACTGTGGAGAGCTGGAGAGAACACACCCTCATCAGCTCCCATCACTGCCATCTGGGAATGTGGGTCCAGTGCTGCCAGAGCTTTCTGTTATTAAGAGACTGGAAATCTGGATTTTATATGTATGCATAAATTGGCCTGATTTTCAAATGCTGGTGATTAATTTTAGAACATTAAACATGGTGCAGACAAACAAAATATGCCCGATGGCTGCATGTGATATAAGGACAGCCTTAAGAGAGTCCGTTACTAAAGAAGAGAGGAGCTGCAGGTTCCCACCCCTTGCTCTCATGGGACTAAAAGCTCTTGGCAGGTGGAGTTCGGCCCCACCCCTGCCTAATTTCCTGTGTGGCCTGAGTACATCATGTGCCCAAACAGGTCTCCAGGTCCTCATCTAGGAAATGCGGGAGAGACCGTATATCCTCTAGCATGGTCTCGTCTCTGATATCCTATAATCTGACCTCCTTTAAAATTCTGCCGCAACCCAAGCACAGTCTCTCAGGCCTGTAATGCTAGCAGATTGGGGGCTGAGGTCAGGAGTTCAGAACCATCTAGGGCTCTAGTGAGATCCTGTCTCTATAAAAAGTAAAAGAATTAGCTGGGTGTGGTGGTAAGCCAACTACTAGGGAGGCTGAGGGGGTGGGTGGGGTCCTTAGAGCCAAAGAGTTGGAAGTTGCAGTGAGCTATGATGACACCACTGAACTCCAGCCTGGGTGATAGAGTGAGACTCTGTTTCAACAACAACAAAAAAAAAAACACTGCCCCAACAGTAGTCCAGGGGATAAACATACCTTTTTATTGTTTGGAGTTTTTTTTAATAATTTTTTTTTTTAGGGGGGGTCTCGCTCTTGCTCAGGCTGATCTCTAACTGCTATGTTCAAGGGATCCTCCTGCTTGGCTTCTCAGAATTTGAGGATTACAGGCACCAGCCATCATGCCAAGCCTTCAGCATACTTGCTTTTAAATTGTATATTTAGTTTACTTTTTTGTTGGGGTTCTTTTTCTTTTCTTTCTTTCCTTTTTTTTTTTTTAGAGAAGAGACTCACTTTGTCATCCTCCTCAATAGAGTGCCATGGTGTCACAGCTGTCAGCAACCTCAAACTCCTGGGCTCCAGCAATCCTCTTGCCTCAGCCTCCCAAGTAGATGGGACTACAGGCACCTGCCACAACACCTGCCTATTTTTAGAGACGGGGTCTTGCTCTTAACTTCCTGAGCTCAGGCAATCCACCTGTCTCGGCCTCCCAGCGTGCTGGGATTACAGGCCTGAGCCACCACTCCCAGCCTTTTCTTTTCTCTTTCTCTTTCTCCTTTCCCTCCCTCCCTCCTTCCTCCCTTCCTTCCTCCTTCTTTCCTCCCTCCTTCCTGCTTTCCTTCTTTCCTCCTCTCGTCCTCTTTTTCTCACTCTGTTGCCAGGACTGGGGTGCAGTGGTGTCATCATAGCTCACTAGAACCTCCAACTCCTGGGCTCAAATGATCTTCCTGCCTCAGCCTCAGTAGCTGGGACCTCAGGTGCGTCCTGCCATGCCCGTCTTCTATAGAGACAGGGTTTTGCTCTTGCTCAGACTGGTCTTGAACTCCTGACCTCAAGGCATCCCGAAGTGCTAGGATTACAGGTGTGAGCCACTGCACCCAGCTATTTTTTTTAATTGTGATAAAATATGCATAACATATAATTGACCCTTAGTGACATTTACACATGGCACAGGGTGCTACCATCATTGTGATCTAGCTTCGGAATATTTTCATCATCCCCAACAATCTATCTTTCATGTCCCTGAGTTTCAAGAGAAAAGAGCTCCTATCTGATCCAGAAATGTGTTGCCTTAAGAAAGGGGGGCAGAAGAAGAGAAGAGAAAAGGAAGGAGAAAGAAGCAAGGGATTGCACCTCAGATGTGCGAGCTCAGGTGTCAGGGAGAAGTGATGCCAGGGGCAAGGCTGCCTCGGCTCTCCTGTGACCTCAAAAGGTCCCTCAGTATCAGAAAAAGAAAGCCCCCAGCTGCCTCAGACCCAGCTGTCATCTTCCACTCAGGTCAGAAGCATTTCATCCTGGTAACCACACTAAGAGCTTCCAGCCGGACGGCCCTCCCTGAGTTTTCAAACCTTCTCCCCTGATCCCCAACACAGTTAGGACACAGTAGAAGAGGCTTCGGAAAGGGAAGTGCATCTGTGAGCCCCGAGGACTCTCTTCTGGGCCCTCACCTGCACCCCTTGAGTGGTTTGTGGATTCAAAGCCCCACACATTACAATAACCGCAGCTTCCATTAGCAAGAAGGGAAGGAAGTACGACCAGCCAGTCCTCAAAGCCTTCCTTCCCGTCTCCCAGGTGTTGGCATGGCCAGTTTCAGGGTAAATCAAGAAAATACGGACACTGAAGCAAATTTGTCTGTGAGATAATCGTGCCCAGTTGAAAGTTTGACCTTTTTCTGAAATGATTTTACTGGTATTTATATGCTTTTTTTTTCTTTTATGAAATGATATTGAAAGTAAACAGGGAGGGGTTATTTTGTTTTAATTGGCAAAATGAAAAGTTTGTCCTTTACCCAACGTTTTGGAAAATTTGCTGATCTGTGAAATGCTAAATTCTGTTGAGACGCCAGCCTGCATGTCACTAAGCGCAGCTGGTGCGGAACGGGTCCTGGAACGGGTCCTGGTGTTACCTGAGAGCGCTGACTTTCCCTCTCAGAGTTTATGGGACATGCCAGTGTTTCAAAACGTAAAGTAAACCCTTGTCTACCATGACTGGGCATCAGAAATTATCAATACAATACCAACCTTGCTTTATCTTTACCCTTGCCTACTTCCTCCTGAATTATTTTGAAGAAAACCCAGATAGCCTATCATTTTGACCATAAATATTTCAGTACATTATCTCTAAAAGATAAGGACTCTTTCTGAGGAAACATAACTGTGACACGACATACCAGTAATTTCTTAGCATCATTAAATATCCCATTAGGGTTCAAATTTCTCTCCTCTCTTTTAATTTGTCCAAATCAGAATCCAAATGAGGTCCATAATTATAATTAGTTGATAAGTCTCTTTTAATATATAGGTTCTCTATCTTTGTTTTTGCCTCCTTCCATTTTATTTGATAAAGAAGTAGGTCGTTTGTCCTAAAGAGTTTCCATGGTGGAACCATTGTAAACAACTCAAAGTCCTCTGTATTTCTTTCTGTCTTTTTTTTTTTGAGACAGAGCCTCAAGCTGTCGCCCTGGGTAGAGTGCTGCGGCATCACAGCTCACAGCAACCTCCAACTCCTGGGCTCAAGCGAGTCTCTTGCCTCCGCCTCTCAAGTGGCTGGGACTACAGGCGCCCACCACAATGCCCGGCTTTTTTTTGGTTGCAGCCGTCATTGTTTGGCAGCCCGGGCTGGATTCTAACCCACCAGCTCAGGCGTACGTGGCTGGCACCTTAGCCGCTTGAGCCACAGGCGCTGAGCCTGTATTTCTTATGAATTGGTAGTTGGACCTACAGGCTCATTTGTATTTAGGTTCAATTTTTTCTTTTTTTGGCTAAAAAATATTTCAAATTTAACGTAGAGCACGCTCTTATTACAGACACACGGTGGCTTCAGCAGTCGTTGCACCTTGGCGTCATGACCCACCAGATCAGTAGGACTGTCCCTCTATGTCTATTTGGTGAGGTCACTGGGTGACTAACTCCTCTCAGTTCACCTGGGACTTTCCCCATTTTGGCACCTTCACTCCCCAGTCCCAGGAAACTACTCAGTCCCAGGCAAACTGGGCCAGCTGGTCAGCGTGGGAAGTCATGTTTCCGGGACGTGATTCTTCCCACCAGCCCTTCCTCCCTTTGGTGAACTGGACTGAGAAGTCTGAGTCAGGACGTGGGGAACAGATGAGAAAACGCAGGGTTTAGGCTTCCATTTCTGGCAGCCAGTCTTGGGTGTAACTGTCTTAGTGGTTGCCTATCTACCATTCATTTCTTTTTTTTTTTTTAATTACTTTATTTTTTATTAAATCATAACTGTGTACATTAGTGCAGTTGTGGGGTACAATGTGCTAATTTTATATAAAGTTTGGAATACTTACATCAGACTGGTTTGATGCCTGGTTTTTGTTTAGGTAATGATTCCAGCCCACGGCTTCAGGGGGCTGAAGATAGAAGGTCCAGGAACTGGCCTTGACCTTCCAGAGCCAGCAAACCACAAGGGGTGACTTGCTAGGGGCATTCCTCATTCTTTCTTTTTAACTTACCATACCATTCAATCATTTACAAATACAATTCAACGGTTTTTAGTAAATTGCTGAATTTTGCAACCCCCACATCAACACATAATAATTTGAGATCTTTTCATCACCCCAGTACAGTCCCTCTGGTTCATTTACTTATCTCTGTTCCTATCCCTACCCCCAGGGCACTACTAACCTACCTTCTGCCTCCATGGATTTGCCTTTTCTCAACATTTCATGTAGCTAAAATCATACACGGCATGGTCTTTTTTGACTGGTTTCTTTAACTGAGCATTTTTTTTTTTTTTTGAGATAGAGTCTCACTTTGTCGCCCTCGGTAGAGTGCAGTGGTGTCACAGCTCACAGCAACCTCCAGCTCTTGGACTTAGGTGATTCTCTTGCCTCAGCCTGCCAAGTAGCTGGGACTATGGGCACCCGCCACAATGCCTGGCGATTTTTTTGTTTCAGTTTGGCCGGGGCCGGGTTTGAATCCACTACCCTCGGTATATGGGGCGGGCGCCCTACTCACTGAGCCACAGGTGCCATGACTGAGCATGTTTTAAGGCTCATCAATGCTGTAGCTTTTATCATTTCTTCATTCCTTTTTAGTGCTCCATGGTATTACCTTTATTAATAGATCACATTTTGTTTATCCATTCATCAGTAGATGGACATTTGGGTTGTTTCTCCTTTTTTGGCTATTATGAATAATACTCCCATAAACATTTCCATACAAGTCTTTGTGCAAACATATGTCTTCCTTCCTCTCAGTCATAAATCCCTAGAAGTGAAACTGCTGGATCAATCTATGTTTACACTTTTAATAACCTTCCCAACTGTTTTCCAAGTGGCTGTAACATCTTACACTCCTACCAGCGCCATCCCAGAATCCCTGTTTCTCTACATCCTCATCATCGGTTATTTTTTCTGAATTTAGCCATTCTAGCGGATATGAAATGGTATCCCTTTGTAGTTTTAATCTGCATCTCTGTAATGAGGAATGTTGTCTGGCATTCCTAAATGGTTTTTTTTATTTTCTATTTTTTTTTTTTTGAGACAGAGTCTCACTTTGTTGCCCTTGGTAGAGTGCTGTGGTGTCACGGCTCACAGCAACCTCCAACACCTGGGCCTAGGTGATTCTCTTGCCTCAGCCTCCTGAGCAGCTGGGACTACAGGCACCTGCCAGAACGCCCAGCTATTTTTTTGTTCCAACTTGGCCGGGGCTGGGTTCGAACCCGCCACCCTTGGTATATGGGGCCAGCATCCTACTCACTGACCCAAGGAACCACCCTTTAAATGCTGTTTAAACTTTCCTCACTCTCAAGAGCAAGCTATGAGGAAATAATACTCCTTCTAGGTGATGTGAGCTCCAGGATCCTCCCACCACCCTAGGACAGGGTGTAATCACAGGAGGGCAGAGTTCAGTAAAATAAGAAGGAACAGGTCAGATCCCTGATGCAATAGGACATAAAGTGCTTCCAACCTCCAGACTTCTTCAGTTATAGGAGACAATAAATCATTTGTATTGTTTATACCAACTTGAGTTGGATTTGCTATTATTTGCATTTTATGGAGTATTACTGACTGTCCCTTACTGACTCAGGTACAAATGCTGAGTATTTGGAATCAGTTTTGCTGCCTGCTGAAGTGAAGGCTAAGAACTCAGTCCACGCAGCACAAACACAAGCAGGCAACAATAACTCCTACAGACACATTGGGAGTGTAGAGGATGGTACAGAAAACGGAATAAGCTAAAACTGGGACATTCAAGAAGAGGACACCACACTGAACCACAATACAGAATATTATTTTACCCAGAACTAAGATATTTTTAGTAGTTCCTTTGTGAGGCTGGGCTCGGTGGCTCACACCTGCAATTCTAGCACTCTGAGGGGCCGAGGTGGGTGGATTGCTTGAGCTCATGAGTTTGAGACCAGCCCAGCAAAAGCAAGACCCCATCTCTACTAAAAATAGAAAAACTGAGTGAAGAGGATCGCTTAAGCCCAAGAGTTGGAGGTGGTTGTGAGCTATGATGCCACAGTACTTACCCAGGGCAACAGCTTGAGACTCTGTCTCAAAAAAAAAAAAAAAAAAAAAAAAGTTCCTTTATGAGAAAGAACATGAAATTGGAGGGGAAAAAAAGGAAAGTGATGTCAGAATGAATCCCATTGTGTGTAATACGTAATCTGTTATGTGCCTTTTTATTAAAGTTATGGAGTTTTCATTCCAGAGGATGGGGTCAGTCCTTCTCCACTTATCCTTTTCTCATCTTCATAAAGTCCCAATAGCCCAAATATGGATGGAGAGGGAAAGTAAGTCATATGACTTTGTTTTTAAATAATCTTATTTTATTTTATTTTAATATTATTATTTTTTTGAGACAAGGTCTCACTCTGTTGCCCTGGGTAGAGGGCCGTGGCGTCACAGCTCACAGCAACCTCAAACTCTTGGGCTTAAGCAATGCTCTTGCCTCAGCTTCCCAAGTAGCTGTGACTACAGGCGCCCACCACAACGCCCGGCTATTTTAGAGTGAGGTCTCACTCTGGCTCGGCCGGTCTTGAGCCTGTGAGCTCAGGAAATCCATTCACCTCGGCATCCAAAGTTCTGAGATTACAGGCATGAGCCACCGTGCCCAGCCCAAGTTATATGACTTTAACAGCAAAGTAAGAATTGCTTTTAGGGAAGGAATCGTCTTGGTTGGTAAAGATGACAAGATGAATTCATGGGCTAGAAAGTGAGCCCCCTCTTATTTTCAGATCTTAGAGGCCTATGGCACCAAAGTTTCAAGGGAGGGAGAACCAGAAAAATAGAAGAAGTGGGGCTCCCGGGGGGAATCCTAGAGGGATAGAATGAGGGGCAAGAGGGAAATAGAGCAGCAAATAAGAAGCCCAGTAAGGTGATGGAGAGCTATGCCACTCTCCTGTGTGACTTCACCATCTCCCCTAAGATCTCCACCTGGGTAGCTGTTGTAGAAACCAAGTAAAAGCTTGAATTCACCTTGGGTGTGACCTGCTATGGGAAAGAGACAGAACACAACAAAGCAGCACCCACGAGGTGGGGAGGCCAGGAAGGAGCAGAGGTCAAAGGGAGGACTGAGGATCTCCACAGTCCCAGAGGTGTAGGACAAAAAGGTGTTTCTTAGGCAATTTTTTATTTCATCTTGATCTATAGCAACCATACAATGGATGGCTTGGGAAATAGGTGAACTCCTGGAAATTGTCACAAAAAAAGGAAGAGTGCGCAGGTGTAGTGGTTCATGCCTGTAATCCCAACACCCTTGGGAGGTTGAGGCAGAAAGATTGCTTGAGGCAAGGAGTTCAACACTAGCCTGGGCAGCATAGTGAAACCTCATTTTTATAAGAAACAGAAAAAATCAACCAGGCATGGTGGTGTGTGCCTGTAGTCTCAGATACTTGGGAGGCTGAGGCAGGAGGATCACTTAAGCCAGGAGTTCAAGACCCGCGTGGGAAACATAGCAAAACCCACCGCGAAACAATAAAAATTCAATTTAAGTAACTGGGCATGGTGGCATGTACCTGTGGTGTCAGCTACTTGGAAAGTTGAAGCAGGAGGATCACTTACGGCGAGGAGTTTGAGCTTGGAATGCACTCTAGCCCAGGCCACAGAGCAAGGCCCCATCTCAAAACTTATAAAAATTTTGAAATAAGAAAGTTAGACCGGTGAGACTTGGTGGCTCACAGCTGTAAATCTAGAGTTTGGGAGGCTGAGGTGGGAAGATAACTTGAAGCCAGGAGATTGAGACCAGCCTGGACAACATAGTGAGACCTCATCTCTACAAAAAATTAAAAAACTTGGCTGGGTATGGTGGCTCATGCCTGTAGTCCCAGCTACTTGAGAGCCTGAGGCAAGAGAATCTTTGAACCCAGGAGTTCAAAGCTGTAGTGTACTGTGCTCATGCCATGACCCCCCAACCAGGGTAACAGAATGAGACTGTCACCAAAAAAAAAAAAAGAAAGAAAAGAATGTCATACCAAATGGGCAAAACAACAAAGTAGTTCCCCTCCCAGAATCCTGCCGTGAGGCATTTGCAGTCCATAGACACTTACTGAGGACACTGAGTGGCCACCCTTAGTGAGCACTGTGCTGAATGCTCTTCTTACCTGGTACCCTTTAATGCCCTCTCTAGCCTTGTGCAACATGTTCCATTATCCCTGTTTTTAGATGCATATCCTGTCCCCTTCCTGGAAAACAAAAGCCTCAGCTCTGCCACAGGCACAATGACCTTGCTGATTGAGGTCAGAGGCCACGGGAGGGCGTCATGCCATCCACTGTGCAGCGGTCCTGGAGTCAGCAGAAACCAGGCTGGAAGACCACAAAGAGGAAGACAGACAGGGTCTGGCTGTCATCAGTGTCCCCTCTCTCAAGAGGATTCCAGTTCCAGGAGGAACCCCGACCTTTTTATTTATAGCTCTCCTTTCCCTGGCTGGACAGGGAGGTCTGTTCACGTATTCATCAGGCAGATGACTCGGCCAGAGGCTGAAAAGCTGACCAAGCCCCCATGAGCTTTCAGGAAGAATTGAAACTGGTGACACTAGCTGCGCTGAAAGCCAGCACTGCCATCCATAGGTTGGGGCTGGCTGCCAGGAAACTCTGGGTCCCACTCTCGGAGATGCCTATTCCTGGGGTTTGTTCTCTCCAGAGGAGCTCTGTGCAGCCTCCTCGCTCCCACTGCAAGACCGCCGTTGCTTTCTAGCTTTCAGGCTATACCAGTGTACTGTGAAAACCTGGGTTCATGTGCCAGCTCTGTCTATTACAGGTTGTGTGAATCCCAGTAAGGTATTGAGTCCCTTAGAAAAGGCTCTCATTTATTCATCTGTAAAATGGAACCAAATAAAGTAGGTACCCTCTCTATTGTTACAAGGAATAAAAAAGCTGATATAAACAAATGGCTTAGCCCAGAGCCTTGCATACCCTGCACCATAACATGTGAACTGCACGCTGGCAGTTGTGGTGGTGGCTGTTGTTGTTACTATGTCCCATCTAAGGGCAAAGCAGAAGTGCAGCTAGAAGTGGCAGTTTTCATGAAATCATGAAGTTGACACATAAAATTAACCATCACAGAGATAAAAGTCTTCAAGGCCAAGTGTACTTGATGGCCAGAAAACATTCAGCCCAGCTTCTACTCACTTCTGTGGGTGGGGCTCCCCATTCCTGCTGCCACCCCAGAACCCCACTCAGTGACAGAAGACACTCACGTGTATACACACACACACACACACACACGGTCACAGTCCAGGAGTTACTCAGGCAGAACAATAGAAGTAACTGGGAGTCCCTTCAGTGATTCCATCCTCCTCCCACCTAAGACCTATTGCTTACTCATCCTCAGATCACAGGGCAAAGCCTGCCCAGGCCACTGCCAGTTCTCTGAGAAAACAAGAGAAGCATCTAGAAACAAATCCCCCAGGGCACCTGACATGTTGGAACATGTCCAGTCACCATAGTTGAACCTAAATGTCATTCAGGGAGTAGATGTCGGGACAGAGTTGTCAGTTCTGTGCATGTGTGTGCATGTATGTGTGTGTGTGTGTGCGCGTGTGTGTGCACGCAGGTCCATTCAAGATCAGTTCAGGATGGGCACCTTCCTTCCTCAGTCTCCATCAATCATCATCCCACAGAGCATCCAACACAAAACAGCAGCACACACATCACCACCCCCTGTTATGGCCTGGATTATGCTCCCCCCAAAAGATATATTAAAGCCCTAACCCCAAGTGCCTGTGAATATGACCTTATTTGGAAATGGGGTCTTTGCAGATGTGATCGGGTTACCATGAGGTCATTAGGGTGGGCCCAATCCAATGACTGATGCCCTCTTAAGAAAAGGAAAATCTGAACCTACACAGACACAACGGAAATGGTCATATGAAGATAAAATCAGAGATTGGAATGAGGATTCTGCAAGCCAAGGAATGCTAAAAGTTGACTGCCTCCACCAGAAGCTAGCAGAGACAAGGAAGGGTTCTTCCCTCTGAGAATGGCTCCAGAACCAGTGTCTGAGCCAGAAGCCCAACTCAGTCCTATCATGCACGGAAAAGATGTAGAATAAACCAGTATGAGCATGACCACCTAGGACCGTCACGTCAGAAAAAGTAATAGAGGTATTTCCAAAGGAGAGAGAAGGCCCTCAAAATAGGCACAGGCAAAAGGCTAATGGTGTGACCCAAACCCCTCATGGCTAAATCCCTGGGCAATATTGACAGGTGAATGCAGCAGAGGGCACATTCGGTGCCAGCTGTCAGGCTCATTTTTATTGTGATCCACATAAAGACCCTTACTGATTATGTTCAAAACAAGTTCAATTCCCTCTGGCCTAGAGAAGCTGGATAGAACAAACAACTGAAACAAGTTTTATCACCGTGAATATAGTTTCTGGTTTAGCTCTGCCCCCTCAAATGTTCTGCTGCAAATTTCCACAAGAAGACCCTGAATGCACTGACTGTAATGATGACGACAGTGATGACGACAGAAACGGCAGCCTCATATGCCAGGTGCATGCGAAACACTTTTACATTCAGTTTCTCAGCTAATCCTCACAAAAACCCTAAAGGGAAGCTATTACTAGGTCTATAAAAGAGGAATCTGACACACAGAGGAATTCAATTACTCGCCCAAAGTCATATAGCTGGGACATAGGAGAGCCAAAGTCTATCGAGTCTAGGGCTTCAGGCCACTGTTTTCTGCTGTCTTCCCAGAACTGGTCCCTGCATCCTTGACAGGTGATGCCAAAGAATAATGAAAATGTCATACACACATAAGAAAATCAAGAACCAGTGCACTGTGACAAAGTTGTTTCCATTTAAACATCATTGCCTAGATCTAGACAAGTCTTCTGTGCTGCTGTACATTGAACATCTCAAGGCTGAAAGACGACAAGCAAGTGGAGACAAAAACCAAATGCATCTTCAGAAATGACAGTAAATAACAACAGTGCAAATATTTATCCAGGAAGCATCAGAAACTACTGGGCAGCTGTCACCTTATCTCAGTGGTTAGCGCTTGCCCTGCACACAAGGGGCAGTGAGTTCAGACCTCACCGGGGCTTGATTAACAATAACAACAAACACACTCCCCCCTCCCCCCCCAAAAAAAATGAAAGGAAAAGCCAGGCGTGGTGGCTCACACCTGTAATCCTCACACTCTAGGAGGTTGAGGCAGGTGGACTGCTTGAGCTCAGGAATTCAAGACCAGCCTGAGCAAGAGCAAGACCCCTGTCTCTAAAAACTAGCTGGGTGTTCAGGCACCTGCAGTCCCAGATACTAGGAGGCTGAGGCAAGAGGATCACTTGAGTCCAAGAGGTTGCTGTGAGCTATAACGCCAGAGGATTCTACCAAGGGTAACAAAGTGAGACTGTCTCAAAAAAAAAAAACAAACAAACAAACTAAAAAAAACTAACAAATTATCATTCTCCAAATTTATGGTTCATTAGAAACTGTTTATTGTACATAAACAAAACTTTCAAATGAATAAATTGGTCTGGTTTGCTAATTGGAAATTAGCCAGTCTTTCTGCCAGGCAATTGCCAACAGACTCTAATTGCCTGGCTGGAAATAAAGAGCCATCCTGCTCTCAGTCTAATGTTGTTGCTGTTATTAGCTTAGTGATATTAGCAGTGTTTAGTAACAAGCATGAGGATTAGTACCCAATAGCCAGACTAATCTGACAAAAGGCAATTTAAACTCCAAAGAAACAGGATGTAATTATAATGTATAGGGGGTAAAGAGTAAAGAGTGTTTTTGAGCACAACGCTAGCCTTCCCTCTCTCACAACTTAAGTGACAATATAAGAAGCATTCCTGCTCCAGGAGGCATTTGGCAATGTGGATAAAAAGGCTCTGGAAAATAGATCTCTTTGACTCAGAAATTCACATCCAGGAATTTATTTCACATAATTAAGGACATATTCAAATATTTGGTTATAAGAAAATCCATCACCATGCTATTTGAAGCAATAAAATATGTCCTACCATAAGAAATTGGTTTATGAAAAATAAAAAGAAAAGAAATTAGTTTATGGCTCTGCACCTGTAGCTCAGTGGCTAGGGCAGCAGCCATATACACTGGAGCTGGTGGGTTTGAATCCAGCCCGGGCCTGCCAAACAACAATGACAACTACAAACAAAAAATAGCCGGGTGTTGTGGCAGGAGCCTTCAGTTCCAGCTACTTGGGAGGCTGAGGCAAGAGAATCACTTAAGCCCAAGAATTTGAGGTTGATGAATTTGAGGTGAGCTATGATGCGACAGCACTCTATCCAGGGCAGCATAGTGAGACACTGTCTCATAAAAAAAAAAAAAAATCAGTCAAGGTTATTAGGGCTCATCATCCACCTGAGAATAAAGAAACCTAATTATTTAGCTAATACTTACGGAGTGTCTGCCACGTGCTAGGCACAGTTCAGAAACTAAAACGATCATGAATATGACAGAAACACATACGGTTCTCAGGCATAGACTAGGAGAAATATCCCAGGAAATAAAACAGTGATAATTTCAGATCATGAAAAGTGCTATAAAAAAATAAAGGAGTGAGTAGATACGGAGTATCTGTATGGGAGGCAGGCCTCTTTACACGCTGTGTCCTTGCAGTCCTCTCTGAGGAGGTGATACTGGAACTGAGGCTCACAGGAGAAGCAGCATCCAGAGAAGTCAGGATAAGATTCCAGGCTCAGAGCAGGGCAGGGGGACACCCCAGAAGAGTGGCTCTGACCTGTAATCCTGCAGGGACACTCAGTGGCTCACACCTGTAATCCTGCAGGGACGCTCAGTGGCTCACTCCTGTAATCCTGCAGGGAACAGTCAGTGGCTCACACCTGTAATCCTGCAGGGACGCTCAGTGGCTCACACCTGTAATCCTGCAGGGACGCTCAGTGGCTCACACCTGTA
>CAUYPK010148224.1:0-31459 GCA_963574355.1 Loris lydekkerianus | reverse complement strand
TCTCTTTTCTAGATCTTCTTGGAGTGTTTTGATCTTGTTTTGCATGATCTCAGATCTGTTGGCATAAAAGTAGCACTTCTCCTGTAAAAATAAACAGATGCCTCCCTTTTTGGCAGTTAATAGGACTAATCCCCTTCTTGCTGGGGCAAGTATTTAAAGTCTCTTGCTTTAAAGAATACTCATATAAAACTAAAACAAATTTAGAATAAAAATAAATATGGTTTGCAAAATGGAAATCTAAATCTCTTTTAGGATAAAAGTCAAGATATATTTTCCCATTTGTAATTTTTTTTTTATTTCTTTGTTACTTAGTTTCCAAGAATAAAACACAGATTACCGGTGTGTGTATACATACATACATATATCTCTACATCTATTTCTATATCTATATTATATATACTAAATCATTCAATACAACAAGAAAGAATGAGCTTAGAAATACAACCACAAACACATTATTAATTGTGCTGGGTCATAAATAAGTAGAAAAGTTGAACACTTAAATGGTATTGGAATAATTTCAGAAAAGTAGTGTCACAAAATCATTCTAGAACACAGGTAGGTATATCTGCATACCAAACTAGATATCCATTGTTAATATATTTTGTTCTAAAGTTTAATCGTCCTCTAAAACACTTAGTTTTACTACATGGGAACAATGACTTTGCAGCTAGATAAAACCATCTAAAAAATTGGTAATCTTGTAATCAATTAAACATTTTAAAAATTAGTACTGGTTTTAACTATCTGGACTGCAATGCAAAATTATTTTACTCTCTAGTCATATACTGTAAAATAAAAGTTTAGTTTGGCAAAGATAGATGTTATATTAAAACAGATGCAACTGCTTTGAAACACTATTACTTAGAAAGATAATCAAAGATTATTAAAGTAATGGGAGATAATATAGCAACCAATTTTACAAATTATTTTGGCCTAACTATAAATGGTTTTTATTTTACTCTTAACTTCCAGAATCTTTTTTATTATTTTTGGGATACTTGCTATTAATAATTGCCATCACTATAATCAATAAAAGGCAATGCAACCATAAAACTGGGTTAATTAGGTAGTTAAAGCAAGAAAATACTTAAAAACACAACTTGGGAACATTAGGGAATTCTTTAAAGTGATATCAGCAAGGTTAGCTCTTAGGGTCATTCTGTCTGTGTGCATGTGTGATGTGTGTGTGTACGCATGTGTAGTAAATGTGCATGATTTGTGTCCAAAAGAAAAAAGAGAGAAAGACAGACAGAACAAGAGGTGATTGTTTTAAGGTATGAGCGCTTTTGAATTTTCAGACTCATTTGGCTTTAGGTGATGCCACACATTTCACACTCCGTCTAATTCATAGCCACTGATATTTCAAGATAAAGTGATACAGAACAGAAAATAATAAGTGGCATTTAAACTGGCTGGTATCTAAAGAGCACAGATTCCTTTCATCAATTCTTACCTTAAAAAAAACGTATGCCATATTGTCAGGCCCTGTGGACCACTCTGCTATTCATCTTGCTGGGGAACAATTACCCTGGGGTGCCTAAGGGATATTTGCCTTAGCAGAAGGGAGACAGAAACAGTCTTTGAGGGAGAAAAGCAGTCTTAGTAAGAGAATAAATCTCAGTCTTTCTGGGGAGAAGCTGTGCAGGCATTCGGGGGGCAGGAGAAGCTACAGAGTCAGCGTGGGTGGGTCTGTGGACGACTGTACATACGCCCCCAGCTGCCTTCTCCCCTGGCAGCTTCTTGTAGATGCATCTGACTGGCTCTCAGAGACCGCCAGTCAGCTGAGTCCCTCCTTAAGGCATTATCACCAAGGTGTTACATTACCAAGCTGTTACCTTGTTTCTTATGATTACATAATGTTCCCAAGCTTAGCTCTTGCTTCTCCTTTACCTACAGCTATATGGTCATGCCATATGAAAATATTTGCCTAAGAATTTAGGGATATAATCTTTTTTAACAACTTTGACACTAGCAGGGGTCCTCAAACTTTTTAAACAGGGACCAGTTCACTGTCCCTCAGACCATTGGAGGGACGGACTATAGTTTAAAAAAAAAAAAAAAAATGAACAAATTCCTACGCACACTGCACATATCTTATTTTGAAGTAAAAAAACAAAACACTGCACATATCTTATTTTGAAGTAAAAAAACAAAACAGGAACAAATACAATCATATCGTTTCATATGCCCCGCGGGCCGCAGTTTGAGAACCCCTGAATTGTTTTAGAAGTTTGGGTAAATAACCTCACCACTTTGATTCAATTTCACAAAATAGATAGGTACGTTAGATAGATGGCAGATACACATATTTGAGATTTGATGTCAGGTATTTTCTATAGTATAAAAGTAAGCTGATTTTAAAATTAATATTTCAATAATTAAAATAAATAAACATCTAACTTGGATTATTATAAAAAATGTAATACTGTTTCATTATAAAATATTTATGAAATTACAATGACTTTTTAATTTCAGAATTAACAGGTAAAGAATAAAAATTAAAAATAAGTATATAATCAAAACATTAAGTTAGACAGACGTATTCACATAGTCATAGATTTAGACAAATACAATTTTTTTTAAAAGTCACAAAATGGTTTAAGTTTTTCTGTTAGAATAGGATTACATTCAATAAAATTTAGACTCATCAAAAAAAGCGCAGACTCGAAGCAGCTGCTGCCTGCCACCCCAAGGAAAGAAGGGAAAGGTGCAGGCATCTATTTACATATGGAGCTCCCACTCCGAAGCAGCATTGTGAAGTCACAGAGGAGCAGCCCAGGACACTCAGTGTGGAACTAAAGGTGACAACGGGACGCCTATGACAAGATCAGAGGGAGCATGGAGGAAAGGGAGGACAGAATGCTGAGCCCTGTGCTCGCCCTGCACGATGACTCCTACCATCCCGCAGGCTTCACGTGGCTTCTATCACATCATCCCAAACAACAGATGCTGCTGTGGATTTGGACCGACAGGAACACGTTAGGTGCTGCTGGGACTGACAACTGACCAACCTCTATTGAAAGTAGTATGGAGACACCTCAGAATACTAAAAGTAGACCTACCATTTGATCCAGCATTTCCATTACTGGGTATTTACCCAAAGGGAGAAAAATTATTTTATCAAAAACATAGTTGTACTCAAAGTTTTACGCCATTCACACTCATAAAGATCAAGCCAAGTGCCCATTAATGTATAAACGGAATTAACAAAATGTGGTATATATATGAGGCTGGACAATTATGTTTGTGAATTCACCCTTAAAATGTGCTGCATACGTCATTGCTGAATGTCATGATTCACCTTCAAAGTTCTCTTCTTGGGGAGCCATGAACTGACCCCAATGTTTTTTTCTAGGATGACGTTACAAACGTAAAGACCTTTATGGGATGTATGATGACAGCTCTGATGGCCATTTGCAAAAAGGAGTTCCAGAATTCCACATGTCCAGCAATAAAGTATGTTGTACTTTTTCTAGGATGAGTTTGATAACTTAATTGTCTGACCTCCTATACCATGGAGGTACTATACTATACTATTATATTATTCAGCCATTAAAAAAAAAAAAAAAAAAAAAAAAAGATACAAACCAGGATGAAACTGGGGACAATTCTCCAAAGTAAAGTATCACATGAATGAAGAAACAAACACCACACAGTCTCACTATTAAATTGGAACTGATCGATCAACACACAATTACACATATGGAATTAGAACTCAGTGGATATCAAGCAGGTGAGAAAGGGAAGGAGTTGTGTAAAATCACAACTAACAAATACAATGCACATCGTCTGGGGGATGGACTCACCAGGAACTTTTATACAAACTGTTCAAACGCAATTCATGAAGCCAAAATATTTGTACCCCCCATAATATTCTAAAATGAAAAATAGTTTCCTGCAGGAAATATAAAACATCATTATAAGAAAAACATGACAAATAGTGAACCATTATGTCGTAATTTGTGCAAAAGCTTCCATTTTTATAGGTGGAAGATAAATACAAATATATTCATTAATGAAAGTACAGAATAATAACTTTTGCTTGTTATTAGAAATGGCATGTTTAATTCATGTATCACACAAAGAATTGCTTGTGACATTTTTCTTCAGTTTAATCATCATTTTATCAATAAAATGGTATGAACTGGTGAGAAGATATTTCTTTGAAGATAAAGAATTGACTTTCAGTAAAAACCTAATATTCTTCATTATCATAAATGTTTTAATTTATAGATTTAAAATATCAAGATATTGAAATGTTTCATCTGCCATCCTAAAATCTAAACTTAAATTTTAGGGAAGAATATTCATGTCACAGATCAGAACTGGATGCCAGGCTAATTTCATAAGAAATGTTTATATAAGAAACAAGCAATTACAAAATAATAAATATTGAGATCATACTAGGTTCAAATGCTGATTCAAGCAAAGACATTCTGAAGACTAAAGCAATGGAGCAATCAGTCTAGAATGATTCTAATAGACAGAAACATTTTATTTTGAATCTTTTGAAGATGAGACTTTTTCCATTGGTTTATGTCTTCATTAACTACAGACAGGACAGAATGTTCTGAATTGGTGATTCGCAGAATGCTTACCTGATCACTGTGCCCCAGAACGCAGATTTATGAGGAGTAAGGTCACACTAATTTAAATCGTTAGAGATAAGTAAGATGTAATTGCTGGAAAGGGCAGTCCTAGCAAAGGGGCTCTATAATAGCTGAGTGATTCTTGTTATGTTGATTACAGAGGTTAGTGCAAAGAACTGCTGAGAATGATGCTGGTATGTGTGCTACAGGTGGTAAACTGAAAAACACTAGATTTTTCTCCTAAGAAAAGAGCTTTTGAATAAAGAATACCTGAAAAATTATCAAAAAGATAATAAAATTATTAGTTCTGTCATTTCAGAAACAGCATGAGGAAGTCCTGGAAGAGAAATAGTTTCTGGAGATCCAGAAGGGCTGCACTCTCTCTTCTCTGCCTAGCTTAGGTCTGGTCTCCTGCCTGGCAAATTGCTTTGGGGAATTATGTACCAGCCACTATCAGTCTGTATGTTTTGTGCAGAGTTAGCTCACCAAAGGGGTCAGAGCCACCACAAAATATGCCATTCTGGCATAAAAATTATTTGAGCTGAAGGCAATTGAGAAAAGCAGACACCAAACTCTCTGCTCTCCTCATATTTATGTAAAAACAAAAATTCCTCCATGAAGATATTTTTCCTACCTCTCCTCCAACTTCTTATACCAGGAAGAGGACAAAACCTTATCACCAGCAATGACCTAGCACTGAGAAGGAGTTAACAGCATTACTCACCAGCCCTTAGCTACCATTAGTTTCTCCATAGATTTCCAAACCCACAATTTGCCACCCCTAAAAACTAAAAGTCTTTCTCATGGTAACTTTTCTAAAAAAAATTATTGATCTCTTGTTGAGATGCTATCTATATAAGCTCAAGTTTTAAATACCCATTTGGGAATCTCCTCACTGAGTATTCTGGTGTGTATGTAAGATGCGCAGAAGATTAACAAACTTCTGTTTCTTTTCAGTCTAATCTGCAGGGCCTCACCCAGTGAAGCTAAGATGGGTAGAGGAGATAAGAATGTTTTTCCTATAAGAACAAGACCCCGTCTGTGCTAAAAACAAAACAACTAGTTGGGCGTGTCATCAGGTGCCTTGAGTCACAGCTACTTGTGAGGCTGAGGGAGGAGGATCACATGGGACCAGGAGTTTGAGGTTGCTGTGAACTATGATGATGCTATGGTGCTCTACCCAGGGTGAGAGAGTGAGACTCTGTCTTAAAAAAAAAAAAAAAAAAATCTCTGCACATCGCTGACCATGTTACATATTGGGTCTATGACTCAAAGCCAATCTGTGCTATAGTTAATTGAGCCATTCGTTTCCTGAAAGCATCTCCAGACATAAGAAAAAATGAAATTGGAAGTCTAGAGAGTGAAAACTAGTCTTGACTATTTTGTTGGAACTGTTTCTTCCAATAAAAGAAGCAATTAAATATTATCTTTTTTGAAATTGTGGGTGTATTTTGTCACTTTTAACCAAAGGAGTCTGACTAATATGGATACGTAAATTCAGGTGAGCTTTCGGGAACCACATTCCTCTCCTTTTTCTCTGCTGCCTTACTCTAGTTTTCTCACTTTATGCCCACCAGTAACAATAGAAGACAATTCTAGTTGAAGCACCTAACAACATCATGATATTTTAGTATTTACAATTCAGTAGTGCCTAAAACTTAGAACCAATTGAGAACGTTCTCTTCAGGAGTCACATTATTTGTTAGTCAATCACATGTGAGTCCCTTAAAGAGATATAACTTATAATCTTGATTGCATTTAAGAACTATCATTCCTTTGAATGTACATAGAAAGCCAAAGTATGTCAATTTCCTATCTGTAGTTATATGAATTCTTTCTTTGACCTGTTATTCAAGTACCTTGCTGTCATCTTCTCACAAGACAGTATATTCAAATATGGCTAGAACATTTACAGATCTGTGCCATGTTTGGAAGATAGTCTGTAAGTGCTTTGAAGATCATAACAATTTTTAATTTATTTGTATATAATACAGAGACACTATAACTTGGTGATTTAAATGTGTAAGCCAGAAGCCACATCTAGTTTGAATTCTGGTGATACCCAGATTCTGTGCCACTGTGGGAAAGTCACTTAATGCCTCTAGAGCTTATCCTTCTCATATACAAATTGAATATTATAAAAAATCTGTTTAATGTGTTTTTTTTTCCTGAGGAACAGACATGTAAACAACTTTAAACATAGCACAGTAGTTTAACCATGCTTAGGGTTTGTAGCAACCTATGTAATAAGATATGTAGCAACTTAGGTAGTAACAACGTATGTAGCAACTTATGTAGAAGATATGTAGGAACCAGGACAGCAGGTTTGAAGAGACAAAGTAGCAGCTGACTGGAACAGCGGGCTTGCAGAGACAAAGTGGCAGTTACTGGACCTTAACGAATAGACCTTGGCAGTCGGAAACTGGTCAGCTGTGGAACTCCAGTGAAGGGGGCGGGGCTCGGGGGAGGAGCACATGTTCTCAATAAATAGCAGCTGCGGAGGTTGCTTGGGGCCTTTACCCCAACATGTATGGGAAGGCCCACCTCCTGCCAGCTTCAAGCTTATAATCCATTGTCCAATCTGCTTCCTTGGTGATGGCACCAACATTCTGGCATAGCCAGCAGGATAGCAGATATGGACCGAAGGGCAATATCAGTCTGAGTAGGTGTAACCTTCAGCAATACTACAGGAGGGAATTACAGGGAGGGAAAAGGGACTCTCCATCCAGATTGATCAAGGGGCAATGTAGCTTTTGGCGACCATAGGTACCTACCAAAGGGGTAACGTCACTTAAAGTGAGACCCTTGGAAATTCATAGGCACCTGCTTAAGGGATATTCAGACCTTTGGCAAATCATAGGTAACCTGCAATAGGTAACCTACCAAAGGACAGGATCACTCAGGGTGAGTGACACCTTTGGGAAATCATAGGCACCTATCAAAGAGATATTAAGACCTTTGGCAAATAATAAGCCACTCCCTGTCTATCCTACCAAGTGGAATGACAATTGAAGTGGGAGAGAGCTTTTTAAATAGCAAAAATATTTACAACAAAGCAAAGGGTGGCTTCTGTTCCATGGAGGTGTAGTAGTTTCAGACTGATAAAGACGGTGATGAGGTGGTGCAGCAGGTTCAATGAGAACAGGATGTGGGTAAACCCAAGTCTCTGGACTCTGTTTCCTCCCATCCATTGCCACCTTTGCATCTCAATAAAGCTAAGCTGAATCAAACCCTAAAAGTCAGGATTAAGGAGTTATTTTGGGGCTCTTTCCTGTTGCAGTTACTGACTATTCATATAAAACTTCCAGCACTGACCTCGGTGCTCCTTATGATTCTCAAGGGGGCCAACACTTTAGTCATGATACGTTTACTTTTGAGACTAAAATATAAAACAGGCTGTTACAGTATGGCATGCCATCCCTGTTTTCTAGAGGCTTGTTACAGGGACTTGTGCGAGAACAGCATCTTATTCCATATGACTGGGACATGCTGGCCAGAACTGTTCTTGAATGTGGTCAATATTTACAATTTAAAACTTGGAGGAAGGAGGAGGATGACTTGATAAGTCACCATAACTTGCAGAGGAAGTTCCCATAACTTCATAACAGCTCACTGGCTCTGGTCAGTGGATGGGCATTCCAAAACATTCAATACGATGATATAGCTATAATACAAATAAAGATGTGCTGTCTTAGAGCCTGGGCAAAGGTTCAGGCACCTGGAGATGTCTTTAAACCTTATATTAAAGTAATGCAGTCTGCAAATGAACCTTACACTGACTTTTTAGCTCTATTATAAAAGTTAGTAGATAAAGCTTCTGCTCAGCCAGATCTTAGAGATATACTTTTTCAAATCTTAGCATTTTCAAATGCTAACAATAAGTTTTAAGAGGTTGTGTGTGCTTTGAGAGCACAAAACACTCCTCTAGAGGAATATATATGATCATGCTCTGATGTGGGAACCAAACCCCGTAAGGCTAATCTTCTTGCTGCCACCATAAAAGATGGGATCAAATCAAATTTTACCACATGCCATAATTGTGGGAAGCCAGACCATATTAAAAAAGAATGTTGGAAAAGAAATAGTGATCAGAATACCAATGGGAAAGGAAATTTCAATAATCAAAAGAAACAAAGAAAATGTAATCCCCCAGGGGTATGCCCCAGGTGTATAAAAGGGTTCCATTGGGCTAATGAATGTCATTCCAAATTCAATAAAAACAGAACACCTTTACAGCAGGGAAACTATCAGTCAAGCCCAACCCAGGGCCCACAGACAAAACGTATGGGGATTTACCCACTCACCAGCAACTTCAGCCCATCCAACCCCTTTTACACATCACCCCAGGTAGTTCCACTTTAGATTTTCCAGCATGTGATAATTTTCTTTTACTCCCTAACTTGGGAGTAAAGAAATTAGGAACAGGAATATGTGGTCCTATTTCCCCAGACTCTGTTGGGCTATTGCTGGGAAAAAGTGGTTTAACATCTCATGGGGTGCTGGTCCACACAAGTGTTGTCAATAGTGACTTTGTAGGGGAAATACAAATCCTGATCTTAGTAAACCAACCTGTTCAAATTCTACCCAGGCAAAAAATTGCCCAGTTGCTCCTTCTGCCTTGCATTAAGCTAACTGATAATAAATGTACCAATGATCTTAGCAGTACAAACACTGTTTTTTGGCAAATATCTATTGATAAGAATAAGCCTTAATTAACACTATGAAAGATAAGCTCTTTAGTGCCCTGTTAGATATTGGTGCAGATGTTTCCATTAGAGCTTTAAATCAATGGCCTAAGGGATGGGCTAAACAAATAGTTGATGTTACTTTTATGGGTATAAGAACTTTAAATTCAGTTTTGTTTTTTTTTTAAAGTACATTGCCTTTAACTTCTTTGGGACCAGATAATCAATATAGTCAAATTCAGCCATACTTAGCTGATATAGCCAGTAACCTATGAGGGCATGACTTACTCCAACCATAGAAAGCTATGGTAACCATACCCACCTCTTCTGCAAATTCTTTTCAGATGTCAAATTTAAACTAGAGGCCACTGCCCCAAAATACACCCTCAAGTTATCTTAGAAGAGTGATAGTCCAATGTGGGTGGAGCAGTGGCTATTAAAAAAAAGAAAAACTGGATGCTTTACAATTTTTAATTCAGGAACAGAACCAGAATATATTGAACCCTCTGCTAGCCCCTGGAACTCTCCCATATTTACTATAAAAAAGAAATCAAGCAAATGGAGAATGCTCACTGATCTCCGCAAAGCCAATGTAACTATTATCCTCATGGGTCCTTTGCAAACTGGCCTTCCTTTGCCCTCTGACTCCTAATTGGTATTTGTATATAATTGATTTAAAAGTTTTTTTTCACTATATATTTATATCCTGAGGATTGATGCCATGTCTCCTTTTCTGTCCCTTCCTATAATCAGCAGAGACCCTACTAACGCTTTCAGTGGAAGGTTCTGCCACAAGGTATGTTGAATAGCCCCACATCATGTCAGCATTTTGTTGATCAACCATTGCAGTCCATTAGAAAGAAATATCCTATAGCCTATATTGTTCCTTACATGCATGATATTTTACTTGCACACCAAAAATTTGGCCATTGTACAAGACATGTTTAAACAAGCTGTATTTATCTTAAAATTGTATGGCCTTCAAATTGCACCTGATAAAATTCCAATTACATTCCCCTATACTTATTTGGGATACAAATTAACTCACACCAAAATTCTCCCACGGCACATTAATTTTCAGTTAGATTCCTTATCTACTTTGGATGACTTTGAAAAATTGTTGGGTTATATTAATTGGTTACATCTTCCTTTGGAAATACTAACTTACGCTTTAACTAATTTCTAAATATCCTCACGAGAGTCCTGTTCACCCTTAAGTTTTTGAATTTCAACAATGATGGAAACACAGCTGCTGAACAACACTGGACATCTATCACTCATCCACCACTTTCCCAAGTGCAGCAACCTATTTTCTATAAGAAACCTGATACAAATGAATGGAAACATACTTATGTGCTACATTGGGGTTGAGGGTTTGCTCCTATTTTTAAGAACAATAAGAAAAGCAGTGGCTGCCTGCTCACTGAATTAAACCTCGACATGAGCAGGAGACCTTCCCTCATCTTCAGTAACTCCTTCTACATATACAAAGTTCTCTCATTTCAGCCTGAATAAGGAACCTCAATTTCCTAGGCCTGAAATTTTATGAAAACATGCTATTCCAAACTGTCTACCTGATTGTCATTTACTGTGAACCCCAGATCAACTTCCTTTGAGAAACCTCTAACTGCCTCCCGTATCCTCATCCATCCTCAGCAGGAAGTAGCTAGGAAGAGTCAACACCCTTTTTCCCATTGGCAGTTAGAACTTGTGAGAGGAAGATTCGATATAGGGTTCTATCACTTAAAAAATCTCCCAATCTCTAGGCCCAGGCAAGCTCAGTCCACAACTTCTAAGCTCTAATAAGGTTCTGAACAAAGCTGTTGGCTTTGCTAATGGAAATTTGAAGTCATAGGAAGCTTTTTATATCAGCAAAAGTGAGAGAATCTTTATAGATATATATCCTTAATCCTTCCCTTATTGCTTCTTTAGATTGACACTTCTCCACTTGGCATTCCAGTCTGCACTATGACTATTGCTGCTCTTTTACTGGGTGCAACGGATAATGTGCAGAAGCAAAAAACTTTGGGCATTGATTAATACTTCCTATGGGTCAGCCCCAAAAGTTAGGTGATGAAATATGTAAAATTAACATTACCCTTATTTGTTTAGAAGAATATAACATGACACAAATGCCTTTTCTTGGTGAAGGCCCTCACTGACTCCTCTGATGTACTTTTGTTAATTATTCTGTACTTCTTTTTTCTTTTTCTTTCTTTTCTCTGCCTAGCTAGAAGGAGCACTATTTGACAAGAAGAGCAAATGAAATAAATAACTACTGGTTTTTCCTTCACCCTGTGCAAGAATGTCTTAACCAAAAAAGGGGGGTTATGGGTGATGTCTATGGTTCAAAGGAGTAGGATGCCAGCCCCATATGCCGGAGGTGGTGGGTTCAAGCCCAGCCCCAGCCAAAAACTGCAAAAAAAAGGGGGGGGGGCTATGTAGCAACCTATGTAACAGGATACGTAGCAAGATATGGAGCAACTTATATAACAGGATGTGTATCAACCTATGTAATAAGGTATGTAACAACCTGTGCAACAACTTATGTAGTAACAGCATATGTAGCAACCTATGTAGAAAGACATGTAGGAACCAGGACAACTGGCTTACAGAGACAAAGTGGCAGTTACTGGACATTAAGGAACAGACCTTGGCAGTTGGAAATGGTCAGCTGTGGAACTCCAGTGAAGGGGTGGACCTGCGGGGAGGGGCATATGTTCTAAATGAATAGCAGCTGTGGAGGTTGCTTTGCGCCTTTTCCCCACCACGTATGGGAAGCCTCACCTCCTGAAAACTAACAATCCATTGTCTGGCCTGCTTCTTTAGTGATGGCACTGACAGGATTTGTAGTACCCAGCAAAAGAACCCCTAAAGGCCCCTAACTGTCTCAGCCTGAGTCCCTACACGTCTCAACCCCCCACCTCCTTGGGCTAATTCTGAGGACAGGTTTCAGAACAAGGAAGTTCCCTCAGTTCCCAAAAAGCTTCTAGGCACAGGTAAAACAATGGTGAAAGCTTATTCAAACTTAGTTTCCCAAGCAAAGTTTGTCCTGGTGCCAACCACCACCCTGTAGCCCCGTCCCTGAGCTAACTGGCCACATCCTGCTTCTGTGCTTACCAGCTTGCCACCAATACAGCACAAAAAAGATATAAAAGGCAGCCTGCTTTTCCCTTTGGACCATTTTGCCCTTTGAGGAAGCAACCTGCCTGGGCAAGTGTAATAAATCACCATGGTCTCCTGCACAGGTGTAATAAATCACCATCTGATTTATACCTGAAGTGGGGTCCGAGTTTTTCTTCTAGGTAGCAAATGAGTACATTTATGGAGGCCCCAGTGAGATTTCCACCCCTGGACCTCCACCTAGGCCCGCCGATGCCCGATGGCTCCAGGGAAAGGCCTTGGAGAGAGCTTCCTCCGCCCCAGAGTCCTCGGACATGTGGAGCCAGGACATAGGTTTCCAAAACTTCTGTAATTGGTGATTAATCAGTAACACCCAGGTGAGTTTTGTAAGTTTGCTTAGATTTCTCGAGAGTTGGGGGGAGGGGAGGCAGACCAGTTGGATGTAACTACACGGTCGGTTCCCAGGGCGGAGTGAGATGTCTCCCCATCCCAGGCCTGTATCCTGCAAGTCTGTATTATGCAGCACTCACAGGAGTGAGTCCAGGTCTGTATCATGCAGGACTCATGGGACTGAGTCCAGGTCTGTATCATGCAAGTCTGTTTCGCTTGGTTTCTTGGTCCTTTTTCTGTCTTAGTAAACTCCCTTTTCCATGTTAGTGAGATTGTGTGAAACCTGTTAGTCTTCTTTGTGCCTGGTCTGTCCTAAGTCTGTCTAGGTTTTGGACTCCCAAGAGTGAGTCTAGTCTGTCTCAAGTCTGCCTCGTCTGTCTCAAGTTTTTCTTCTTAGGACTCACAGAGGAGGGGTCTTCAGTTCATTTGGCTAGTGTGTGTGAATTGTTTGTCAAATGTGTGTTTGCTTTTTCCGATGGTTTGTTAGAATTCCTTTCAAAGACTAGTCAGTTCCAAGTTTGGGTGTCAACATCCCTGTTTTCTTGTTGTCTATCAATGTGTCAATGTATAATTTGTTTTAACCCAGGCTATGGCCACTGGTTGTAGCTGGGGCACAAAAGCTGATTTTCACCCAGAGGGCGGCCACTGAAAATTTCTCAGCCCCTCGTGAAAGACCGACTCTATCCCCCTGCCTCACCCTGCCAACTAGTCTTTATACCTTCTCTCTCTCTTATATCCCCTATGTCTCCCACTGCCCTTGACATCACTTGCCAGGTGGGAGTTGAAACTAGCCTGCTTGTGGTTAAAATCCTCTCTTTCTGGCAATTAAAGGAGTTATTATATACAAAGTTAGGTAAAACTATTCTTATTGGCTGCCAAATAACTGTGGTTGCTATGTTACAAATAGTTTTAAGATAAGGTGCTGGCATTCAGCAAAAGACCCAAGGTTAATTATTCATTTAGAACAACAACAACAACAATAACAAAAAAAAAAAAAAAAAAAAAAAAGAAAGAAAGAAAGTCCTCTCCAACAGCAGCTGCTTGGCATTACTCCAGTTGGCACGCATTCTGCCGATCCTCAGGTGGCCTCCAGGGGGGGCTATGGTCCCTCTGAGGGGAGGTACCCCTGGAAAACATATCAGGGTCCCCAGAGGACCTGACACCCTCAGGAGACAGGCTCACAATCACTCCTAAATTCCCTGAGAGTCCACCTCTGGAGGTAAGCCACTTTAACATCTAATTTTGGCTGTCTGCAGACATTAATATAATTATTCATGGTATTTTTGTTGTGCTTATTTTTTATGAATTATTAGAAAAATATGTAACTGTTGAATTCAATTGTTATAATTTGTGTAGAGCCTCTGAGAAAAAGCCAAAAAGACAGGGACCTCAGGTTGCCCTACTGGCCTGTCAAAAACTTTTTTAGAAGCATGAGAAACCTCAACCCTACTGGTCAGTCAGAGACTCCCAGAAATGTGTGTTCATACCCATCACCAGAAACACCATTAAATAAAAGCAAACATCCCATGAACCCCCAGGGTGTTAGATTACCCACAGGCCTGTTGGAAACTCTATGGGGAAGTGTTCTGGTTCTTGTTTTGAAAATATAAAAGTGTAAGAGTAATTGTGAACTGAAGAGTAAAAGAAAAAATGTATAAAGGTGTTTTAAAAGATTCCCTAGAACTCAGCATTCTATGCCTTGAGACACCTGTTTTAGTTCTTGTCAACAATTAGAGATTTATTCCTCCATATTGTTAATATAAATGTTTGTCTGTTTTCCTGCAACATTCTGGTTCCCTGATGGTAGTGCTCCCCAGCATCCTGACTGATGCCATTCCCCAAGAGCCCTCCTGTACTCATTACATGAAGAGGAAGTCCCCAGCAGGGTGACGGGGAGGTCCCAAGATGGTCATCAGTGACAGCAACCCACCAATTAAAGAATAAACATGCAGGGAAAGAGAAAATACAACCCCTTATGTATTTCAAAACTTCCTCACCTCTGGAAAATGAAGTTTAACTACCCTAACCCACTGTTCATATAGAATCTTATTTCATAAATTTGTCTTGAAACAAAATAATTGTATGGAAAAGTGAAAGGCAAAACAAAGGTTAAAAAATGTTTAAAATATCTGTGAAATGTCTATGCAAGTTAAAGTTTACGTGTAATCCAGTTAACTATGTATTTTCTTTATCTTCCATTGGAAAGATAACGTGTCTATAAGTATTGCTAACCTAACTTCAAACAGAACAAAAAACAGTTATGTGGAACTGGACTAGTTTGTAATGGCTTTTGTTTTAAATATTGTTGATTCTTTCTGTGTTCTGTTTTCCAGAATTCAAGAAAATAATTTTCTGTCTTTTGAGCCATTTGTAGCTTTTCAAGCAATGTATGTACTTATGAGCAGAGTTTAAAACATGTATTCTCTCTCTGTCAAAATTTCTCTAAAATTTAAAAAAGCCATTTATAAGAAATTAAAACACTCATTAATTCACCAAGGCTTGCTCTGGAATAGCATTTCCAGATGTGTCCAGACTGCACTAAGGAATTAAGGTTGACTTCACAAAGGCAAAAAGACCCTTTGGAAAACTGGCCAGATCCTCATCAGTAACATTTCCTGATCTGTGGTAAGTAATGAACGTCCCTTGCTATTGGGTCCGGGAATCAAAATATAGTTGGGGATCTCAAGAGAGGAGGTATTTACCCAATGCATACAGGTACCTAATGGCAGAGGTGAAATCTGGGCTTGTGAAAGGCTTTAAAAAAAGTCAAGCCTGAGATTCCTTATAAAAGGTTCCAGCAAAGCCAATTATAAAGGAAAAAGTGCCTAGATGGCCAATAATTATTCTTAGTGCACTTTATGCAAATAATCAGACCCAGCATCCTGAAAGTGCAGTTTATTTGGCAACTAAGTTAATTCTGCTATAATTTGTCTTTAGTATAAAGAGAAATTAAAAAGAGAAAAATGATTCAAAGAGAAAAAAGTTGTGACCCATCTGTATTAAATCCCAGCCTTGTCTGTAACGTCAACTCATAAAATGAAACATAACTTTTTTACTAATCTGTTAAATGGGGCTAAGAGACTGGTCAAAGAGTATAGAAATATATACTGTAGTTATATTTACTCTGAAGCCCTAAGACTCAACAAAGAATGCCTGTTGGCTACACTAAAGAATTTGTGCAGTATCAAATGTTAATTTCCCAGCAAATGATGTAACTGCATCCTACTGTGCCTAATACATACACTCGACTGAGTTTGCTGCTGACAAAAGCCAAGTGGCTCACTTGCCTAGACTTAAAGGATAACATTTAGAGACAGTCAACATGCCCTGGTCCAGCCACATACGGAGATCTGGCTGGTCAACGCACGGCTGAAGCCTGAGGAAACTCCTCGAGGGACTTGTCTTAATTGGACTTTTGGGCTTTGGGGAAAAGGGGGAAATGTCACAGGGAAAAGTAAAAACTCTTATGTATATTAGCCCACCACCACCGGTCCTATTAAGGCCTGAGTAGAGAACCCAAGAAGAGTCATAGTCCCTAAGACCTCAGTGCTAAAATATCAGCATCTCCAGAAATAAGCTGATATTGAGACCCTAAATCAACTCCTAGGACATTAGATCACCGACAGGTCTGTTAAAATGTATGTGAAAGTGTGTAAGTGTGGTGTAACTGAGAAAACTCTGAGAGTGGAGTTAGACCTCCTTCACAGGGTCTAAGAGAGTGCTAGTTTGCTCCCTATGGCTAAGTGGCAGCTCAAGTAAAAATCGAGACTGCCCTGGTTAAAAAATGAGTTAGAATTGTATACATGTGAGTGCTTAGAGAATAACTAAGACAGGTAACAATGGTGGGGCTTTGCCCCCCCCCTTTCACGAGGTGAAACGAATGTGTAAGTGTGGCCTTCTTCCCCACTCCAACTTGTCCCCTGGCTGCAGTTTTTGTCTAGAGAGGGGATTAGAGTGTATGCTCCTTAGTCAAGGTAGAGACATCCAAAATGTTTAAAACTGCTTTGTTCATAACCTTTCTGAAGCTCAGAGAGTTTGTGCCTGGAGATGAGAGTCTGATACACACCAATTATCATCCCCTTCTCAGTGACACAGATGAATCAAGGATTTGATTCCCAAAAAGACCAGTGGGGAATGTAGTAAACAGCCAAAGGCCCCCTAGAGACTTCCTACTGTCTCAGGCTGAATCCCCACACGTCTCAAACCTCCCACCTTGGTTTAATTCTGAGAACAGGTTTTAGAACAGGGAAGTTCCCTGAGTTCCCAAAGAACTCCTAGCCACAGGTAAAACAATGGTGAAAGCTTATTCAAACTTAGTTTCGCAAGCTCAGTTTGTCCCGGTGCCAACCGCCACGCTGTAGCCCCACCCCTGAGCTAACCTGCCACGTCCTGCTTCTGTGCTCCCCAGCCTGCCTGCAAACACAGCACAAATATGGTATAAAAAACAGCCTGCTTTTCTCTTTGGAGACATTTGCCCTTTGGGGCAGTGACCTGCCTGTGCAGGTGTACTAAATCATCATCTGATTTATACCTGAAGTGTGGTCTGAGTTTTTCTTCCAGGTGGCAAATGAGTACAACAGATTCAATACATTTTAGCTATTAAAAAAGATTATTTGTGTCTAAAGATGTTCTTATAGAGTTATTTATAATAAAAAACACTAAATGCTGTTAACAATGGAGAAATTGCAGTCAATTATATAGTAAATGCTTCTATTCAAGGAGATCTTACAAAAACCACTAAAAGAGGTAATATAAAAGTGGAAAATTAAAATATTTGTATAATGAATTCTTTAAAAATATTGACTAGAATATATCTCCATGATCATACACAATTAAGGGAAATGAATTTACATATGATTAATCTTTGAAAATCGTTCAAAAGAAATACAAATAGCTCTTAGATTATTGTGAACTTTGGTTTATTTTTCAAAATTTCTTTTGGTTTCCAAATATTTTAAATATGTTATGCTGCCACAGTATATGGATACTTACTTTTTTGTTGAATAGGTACTTCTATGGTCTGAAAAGCTGTGTCTCCCCAGCTGTGTTCACCTAAATGTAACCCCTAAGCTGAAGATATAGGACATGGAGCCTTTGGAAGGTGATAGGTGAAGAGGGCAGAACACACATGGTTGAGATTAGAGCCCTTACAAAAGAGACCCCAGTAAACTAACCATCCTCTTCCACCATATGAAGACACAGCAAGGTCATGTCTTTGAACCAGGAAGGGGGGCCTCACCAGACCACAAATCTGCTACCCCCTTGATTTTGTGCTTCTTAGACTCTAGAAATGTGAGAAAAAATTATATTGCTTATCAACTAAGCTATCTTTGGGAGTTTATTATGGTAGGGCAAACAGACTGAAAATTGGTTAATTGTGCTAAATATCTAAGTGTTCAATTTCAATAACTATTAAAAATTAAAGCTAAACAAAAAAAGCAGGGTAAAACTAAAAACATGATATTTCCCACAAGGATCCTTCTCTGTAAAACTCAAATATACCTAGTCTTTCTCCAGTTGTATTTTGGATTGTCTTTGGAGGAATGAATCTTGAAAAAAGAAGTTAAATGCTAAAACATCCATAGCTAAATGATTCCCCAGTTTAACATTTTAAAAACTTTTCAGTGTAAGGTTAGAATTTTCTTATTTTCTAAATTCTATTTAAAATGTATTAATCCTTCATTTTTTCAGGTATTATAGAATATCTTAGGCTATTAAATCAGTCTTATTAAACTGTCTAACTTACATTGTAATTTCTCTGTGTAAAATGGATAAAGTTTATGGTACAGTGCCTCCCAGGAGATAAGTCTCATGGTATATTTATTTATTTAGCCTTATTCTATGATGTACTTATTACATTTTCCTTCAATAGTTTTTCTTTCTCTACTTTTCATCTAAACTATTTTGCTTATTTGTTTCTTTATTCTGTATGTCATTTCTTCAAAAGAAATGGTAAAGTCCTGTTTGCCTGGTGATGTGATTGTGGTTTCAGAAGACAAAGTGATTGTGGAAAAGCTACAGAGTAAATGTCACTTTCTTCCTTATTCTATTTGTGTTTATAGCCATATTTTAGAACATGCTCCTTTTTTAGGTAACGTTTGAACAATACTTTTTACTGGCCTGTTACATTTATGCTATAAGACACAAAATTTAAGTATCACAACACGAACTTCAACGTTTTCTCACTGCCTGAAGGGCAAGTTTTGCAGCCTTTTCAAGAATATTCTGCAATCACAATTTATCTTTAAAGCCGTTTTTCCTACAACTCATTCAGGTGAGTCTTATCTCGTAGTTGATCTGTTCTAATCATTTATCTCCACACATATGCTGTATTTGTGCCTTTGTTTGTGTTTCATCCTGAGTACGGCTTCCATTTGTGGCAATCACTTTCAGTGGATGAGCTAAATTACCACATCTCTTACAAAGTCATAAGAGAGTATTCATATTTCTGTCCTACAAACGCTTATATATTTTGATGGAGAAGGGGATGAGAATATTTGAAATAGATAGAACTTAAATAATAATAGATTAGCCAGGCAATATAAGTTGATGTGTGTGAATCAAGACAATTCAAAAGACCCTAAGTAAAAAAAAAAAAAAAAAAAAAAAAAAAATATATATATATATATATATATATATATATGTATATATATATATATATATATATATGTATATGCATATATATTATACTTGACAAATATAGATATGGTCAAATATGAGACAAAGGATGAAAGGAAGCACTGTGGCATCTTATGTCTTCCATTTTTGTTCTAACCGTGAGGTTTAAGGATGGAAAGTTGCTTTAAAATGGTCAATGTGTTGTTTATGGGTGAATTTTGGTATTTTGAAACATGTAAACATTATGGAATTATTAAATCAAGCTAATTAACATATCCATCAAAAATAAGTAAAATGATCA
The DNA here is from genome assembly GCA_963574355.1 of Loris lydekkerianus. NCBI lineage: Eukaryota > Metazoa > Chordata > Mammalia > Primates > Lorisidae > Loris > Loris lydekkerianus. The sequence goes on along the minus strand of CAUYPK010148224.1, from coordinate 11,750 downwards.
ATATATTTGGTTCTCTAAATTCTATGCCAATTTGTTATCTAATCATTGAATTAGAGTTTAGAATTAAGCATCCTTGACAAATACTTAGGATTATTTATCTTGACTAGTGACATGTTTTTGAAGTAAACAAAATAGAGAAAAATGTCTGGAGATGTCTTTTTTCCTGTTATATAAAAAGAGAACATGTAAAGAAAGACCAAACTAACTACCCATTGTTCTCTATGTGATGTGTGTAGATAATATCAAGGAAAAATCAGGAGTGACAAGATACTCCAGACAGTGTTTTTCAACCTTTTCCTTTTTTTTTCTTTTTAACTCACAACATATTTTAACTTATAGCTAAACTTCCACAGCACAGTAAAATTATGTTGGTCAAAAAAAAAAAAAGTAAAAAAAAAGAATAAACTTACTGTGCTTTGAACTTATTTTGAAAATAATTTAACGAATGATTTTAAAAATTTTCATGGCACACCTAAGATCCTCTCATGGCACATCATGTGCTGTGGCACACAGGTTGAAGGTCACTGCTCTAGGAGCTGTAGAAAAATTTATAGAGAGGGGAAGGAACCTGCTACTTTTTAGTTGGATCATAGAAAATTCTAGTAGATAAGTGCTACTTAAGAAGCTTGATTTTAGACTTTTGGAAAGATATTCCTTGCCCTGAATCCAGCATTTTTTCTTTATTAAAAAAAAATTCATTTACAGAAATTTCATGACTGTCCTTCAGAAATCCCATTAGCCAGACAAGGAAAACATTTATGCATCCATTTCCTTTTTTACTTTAAAAATTGCTCTCATAAAAACATGAATTTTTTGATGTTCTGAAGGTATTTATTTCACTCAAAAGACTGCTAAATGAGATGCTATTTTAATTTATCATTATTAATAATTATGTTAATAAAAGCAACAATTCATATAATTGAGCCCACTTTCTTAGCTGAATCGAAACTTGATTTTGTGTTTTTGCTTAATTTTATATGTTTGCTTCAGGCAGTGGAAGCATATTTTTATAAGAAAATAAAAATGTGAATGCTATATTTTTCTATGTTTATGTCAAAAAATCATTTTCTAATGTAATAAATGATATGCATAAAAGTGCTTAAATGTAATTTTTATGGAGGTCTCTAAACATACAGTTTTTCATCAATTTCTATAACGCCCAAAAGGTTAACAACTCTTACTACAGGTGAGCTGCAGTCTTGACTGTGTGTTCTGAGAATGAGTACCTTGAATGTAATTGTCAGAGTATGTCTGTCTAGAAGATCTGTTTATAACTATCTACAAGTATGTACACATATGTAGATACAAAGTGAGTACCTTATTTAGAAATTTTATGACACATAACACGTAGGGAAAACCAAGATAGTTGTAACCTCAATCTGATGTTGGTTTTATAATGATTTTAGAATTCATATATCACATAACAAAATAGAATTCATATGTCACATAATTCACCCATTTAAAGTGGACCCTTCATTGATTTTTGGCATGTGCAGACATGTGCAATGATTATCAGCATCAATATTGGAATATTTTCACAACCTTAGAATGAACTCTATGCCCTTCACCTGTTAACCTTCTATTCTCCATCTTCCAATTCAAAGCAACCACTAACCTAATTTTGGCACTAAAGATTTGCGTATTGTGTCTCTTTCATTTAATGAAATCATGTGTTATGTAGTCTTCATTTATTTCAAGGTTCCATCCATGTTGTGGTATGTATTAGCCTTTCATTTACAATATTTCCTTGTATACAATATCACTAGAGCATGGGGTGAATGGGGAGATGTTGCTCAAAGGGTATAAAATTTCAGTTAGACCAGAGAAATAAATGATAAATATTTGAGGATATAGATAGGTAAATTAGCTTGATTCAATCATTTCACATTCCACATTTGATTCAAACATTCCACACAGTATGCATAAAAGAGTTCTTTTATAAGTTACTGGAAAATGGAATTAAAAAATAAAAAAGAAAATTCTTCCTCTGCATAAGCTCCATCAAGCTAAAGACACTTTTGTAAGTGATAACATTAGTCATGTAGTCCATCCCTAAACAACTGAAGGAATATAAAAATGTCCAGGTAGTCTTTTTTTACATTGTTAAGTAAAGAAAAATGTGTACCTGATGCATATTTTTTAAGATGAGGAAACAAAAATTAGTAAGAAGGAGCTAAATCAGGACTATAAAGTGGATGGCTAATAATTGACCATTGAATGTCTTATAAAATTGCTCTTGTTTGCTGAGAACAATTAGTAGGAATGTGTCCACGGTGAAGAAGGACCCTGGTGCAGTTTTCTTGGGTATTTCTCTGATAAAACTTTTGAGCACTTTTCTTAAAACACTCTCAAAATAAGCAGATATTATCATGCCTTTAGGAGGCAGCAAATCAACAAGCAAAATGCCTTGAGCTTCTCAAAAACCTTTGCCATGACCTGTACACTTTTGCTTGGACTGAACCACTTCCATCTCTTGGTAGCCCTTGTTTTAATTGTGCTTTGTCCTCAGGATTGTACTGGGAAAGTCATGCTTGATTTCCTGTTACAGTTCTTCGAAGAAATGCTTTAGGATGTTGATCCCACTTGTTTAAAATTCTCATTGAATGTGCGGCTCTTGTCTGAAGTTGATCTGGACACCAAAGTTTTGGCAACCATCGAGTGGACAGTTTGGTCAACTTTACTTTTTCAATTAAAAGTCTATAAGGTAAATCATCTGAGATGTCTATAATGTTGGCTATTTTTTGTGCTATTATCAGTACTTTTCAATTGGGGCAGATATAAGATTTATTTTTTGCTCATAAATTGATGCAAAAGGTCTGCTGCTATATTAATATCACTTCTTAAGATGAACTACCTATTTGTAAAATGTTGATGTATTTGAGGGTTTTTTTTTTTTTTTTGAGACAAACTCTCACTATGTCACCCCTGGTAGAGTGCCATGATATCACATCTCACAACAACCTCAAACTCTTGGGCTTAAGTGATTCTCTTGCCTAAGCCTCCCAAGTAGCTGGGACTACAGGCGTCTGCCACCAGGCCTGGCATTTTTTTTTTTTTTTTTTTCTTTGTAGTTATTATTGTTCTTTAGTAGTCCTGGGCTGGGTTCAAACCCTGCAGCCCCTGTGTATGTGACTGGCACTGTAGCCACTGAGCAATGGGCACAAAGCATGATTTATTTGAGATTTTTACTCTCCATATACGTTTTTTTTTTTTTTTTAACCATTTTTATGTCAAGCTTCATCATAAATTTGATGTTTGTTCTTGCTTCAATTTTAGTGGAATTTTTATTGCTCTGATAGGGATTTTTTCAAACTGATGTCTTAATGTTCTTACTGCCTCAAATTAGATTCTGTTCAATTTTTTTTTAACACATTAGTATAAGTTTATTTTGTTGCAAAAATGTATTGAAATCCATGCATAGTTTTTTCATAATATTTATTTTCTGTGAACTTTGGGAGACTCCTTATACATCGTAACATGACTCTATACTCCATTAACATATACAGATGTAATTTTTGTCAATAAAAAATTTAAAAATGGTGAATAACAATAAAAAAGAAAATAGTGAAAAGACAACCCACGGAGTAGGAGAAAATATTTGCAAATAATACGCCTAGTCAGAGGTTTGTAAGTAGAATACATGATCAGTACTTTCCAACTAAATATAAAGATAACACTAGCCAAATTTTAAAATAGGCAAAGAATCTCAAGAGACACCTTTCCAAAAGAGATATATGAATGGACAATAAGCACACGAAAGGATGATTGATACCATTTGTCATCTGGAAAATGCAAATCTGAACTCCAATGAAGTACTACATCAGACCCATTAAAATTGTTATAATAAGTACTGATAAGAATTTGGTTACATCAGTGACAAGTGTCGTATATCATTGGTGAGAATTAAGATGATGTGATCATTTTGGGAAAGATTTGGCAGTTCCTCAAACTTAAATACAGAGTTAATATATAATCATGTATTTTAAAAGCGTTTTTTTGTTTCTTCTGATATTAAATTCATGAAATATTTCAAAGAACTTGGATCTCTGTGAGGCATTATCTTCAGAATAATTAGTGAAAACGAGTTGTGACAAGTACAGGAAATGCTTTTCTTCTTTTATAATGTCATTTTCCAATAGCAAAATGAACTAGAATTTGAGAAGTCTTTTGGTCAGATTAACTTCTCATTCATGCACAATTTGTAACAGGAAAGGCCATCAGACACAGATATTTCAGGATCTGGGGAAAGTAAATCTATGTAAGAACTGAAGTTGGTTGTAGCTGATCATAATACAATAGACCTTAATTATGTCATTCATCATAGAAAAAGTGGAAAGGAACAGAAATCACATTTAAATTTCTCACTGACTTACAAGGTTTTTACCTCCAAGTTTCATGTAGCCCATGGTAATTTACCACTATTTCATTACAATATTTTTCAAATCTTCTAAAGCTCAGTATTAGCCTTCATCCTCCATTACAACTGTAATAGAGTACTTTTGATTCTGCCTTTCAGCCTCTGTTCTTTTATCCATTCTGTCTAGTTCAGTGTGAATGTTCCTGAAGTGCCAGTTGATCTGATGAATTTCCATGCACTCTAGTTAAAGTTTCTTATAAGTCCTTTCCAGATTGAGAGATTGAATCTTCATCTCCCTCTGTACTCTAATCCTCCAAAGATAATACAAACCTAATACATCACCTTTTAGCTACCTGAAAATAATGCACAAGCCATGTCTGTTTCCTTTCATTCAGATTTTCACTTGAATCTTTCAAAACAATGCTTAACTGATTTGTTTTTACATACTTGGTCTGACAAAAATATTGAAAGCAGTGTGCCAAAAACTACTATTGTGCTATTTGGTGTGTAAAGTCCATAACCATTATATTTTCACTGAAGATTGAAACATTTATTAATATAAGAGGGTCTTTGTCTCATGTATCTTTTTTCTAGAGCACCACATCAATGGATGTTAAAGCTGCTGTTCTGTATAAATTTTGTCTTGTTATCTTTCTCACTTACTAGTACCACAGCACTTTTTTTCACTTTCTTCTCAGTTCTTATAAACATTTTAATTGGAATTTCAAAGAAGGTAAAACTGCTACTGATTACTTGCCAAAGTCTGAGCCCAGAAAACACCCCCATATGTTACCAACTTCAGTACACAGTTTTAACTCCTGTTTCTTCTACTCTCCGCACATTTCAGCTTTTATGTAAAAATGTGTCAAATCTTCTACACATTTGCCTTCTTTATATAGCATATAATTTTATCATAACTTACCAAAGGAAAAAAGCACTTCACAATACTTGTCAGAAAATATAAACTCAAGTTGTCTGTACTCCAAGGCCTATCAAACGCTCAGGAGAGGAGTTATTTTTAAAGAAGGTTGTGCAAATGTGGGGAAGAGTCCCCCCCCCATGTTTTTATATTCTAAGGCTTATTCTTTGATTAAGTTGCATTTCTAAACACTAATGTAGATTTTCTAAGAAACACTTTATAGAAATTATATCTAATGGTGAGATCTTGAGTTTCTTTAGTTATTATAAGAAATTAAAGTAAGAAAATTACTTTTTGAATTACTAAAAATTTATTTCCAAAGGCAAGGCTTATAAGCAATGTGAGAAAATGTTCCCAAATGACGATAGATGATTCTATTTATGACAAAACCCTATTAAAATTTTGCTTTCCTGAAGACTCTCATTTTTCTAATAGGAATGTCTATTATTACATTTTCCTTTTTCTGATTTTCAGTAAATTTGTAGCCAAATTTTATATCTTGCTAGTGTGTTGGGAAAGGGATTTATGGGTAGTGGGTGTTGAAACTTCCATAAACCACTCTGAGGGAGAGTCTGGGTGTTTATTTGCTTGTTTCATCTGTGAGGAAAAAGAATTAAAATAGTTTTGGATAAAAGAGTTGAAATGTATCACTTGAAAAGTATGGCAGAGTAATGCTATTATCTATCTCTATTATATAAATTTAAAAAGGGAAATAGAAAAAAATGTTTGATTTGATCTTGAGTCTTTTATCTTCAACTATGTCTATGAAAATATTTTCATGCATACTTTATTGTAATATTTCTGTTGAAGAATGGAACAAGTTCTCATCTTACAACTACAAATTAAAGACGAAAACCGTAGTTTTGTGTCCTCAATGCCAATTATCTTGGTACAAAATGAGGTAGGTCACCATTGTGCTTTGAATATTTTTGTCCCATCCAACACTATGTAGAAACAATACCCAATGCAAAGAGCAAAGATGTTGGGAAGTGAGGCCTAACGGGCTCTCTTTAGGTCATGAAGTCTCTGTCCTCATGAGACTACTTCTATGAAATCAACTTATATTTACTCACACTTTCTTATGAAAGATAGAACACAATTATAGCCCAGGATGAAGGAGACAAATGGAGTGGGAAGGGAGAGGAGAGAGGAGGTTTGACAGAAGGAGGGTAAAAGGCGGGACCACACCCATGGAGCATATTGCAAGGGTACAAGTCAAATCTGTCAAGTGTAGAACATAAATGTCTTAACACAATTATCAAGTAAATGAGGCAAAAGCTATGTTGATTGGTTTGATGTAAGCATGTCAAATCATATAAAAAATCAACACATTGTACCCCACATATGCACACATGTATTCAGATCTATGTGTATATGACTTAATAAAAAAAAAAAAAAAAGAAAAAGAAAAAAAAGGTTTGCAGAGAAGGCTGATTCTGCTTTGCCTTTCTGCCATGTGGGAACTCAGCACACATCTCTGCCTTGCCCTGAGCATTCATTCAGTAAGAAAGCCATCATCAGATGGTGGTGCCTTGATTTGGACTTCCAGCTACCAGAGAATCAATTTCTCTTCTTTTTAAGTTACCCAGTGTGTGGTCTTCTGTTAGAGTAGTGCAGAATAGATTAAGACAGGCACGCAGGGTGGAGGGGCGCTGATACGCACTGTCCACAGAGCTCTTCCCCTGTATACCTTCCAATAACGTTCAATTCTCTTAGAATTTTGAACTGCTTAAAAGCCAGAGATCTTGCAAATAAGAAATGCTCTTGGAGAGGGGGCCAAAAGGGTGAACTAGGTCCAGCCTCCCAAAAGCTGCTCTTCCAGGCAGTGAAGGGCGGATGTTCACCTTGGGAGTGATTGCGTAAGAGAGAACACGAGGAAGCGAGACAGGGGACAGGAGTCCCCCAAAGGTAAGAGAGGGAGGTGGGGTGACCAGCTCTGCAGGACGGCACGTGAGGACAGGGAGGAACCGCGGGCTCCTCCCTGGCCTGGTGGCTTTGCGGTCCCCGCTGTGTGAGCAGGATGGACCCAGGCAAGGAGCAGGCTGGGGATTGCGAAGGAGAGCTGCTCTGCAGGGGAGGCAGAGTGAGGTTCTGGGGACTCAGGAACCGCGCCCTGAGATTCCGTTCGGGGCTTTGTGTCTGGGCAGGGCCAGACCATAATCGCTGTCGCTGTCACCCGTCCATCTCCCCTTGAGGGCAGGGGAGGGAACCTGCAGGCCAGGAACTCGGGTCTGTCCAGTGGATGGTGTTGGGCACCCCACCACTTTCGGGGTGCTGGGGCACATTCAGTGTTTGGGCTGCCACACACTGAGTCCCTTGGCCACCAGCAGACTTGGGCAGGGCAAGGCCCAGGCCACCATGGGCTGACAAATGCTGGCACCGTCAGACCCGGGCAGCTGGCTCTCTTTGCGTGGCGTCCAACGCCGGTGACAGCCCGGGAGGAACAGGGACAGCAGCAGAGTGCAAGGATCCTAGTTCCCACGCCCCTCTCCTACTGGGGAGGCCAAGTGGGGCTCCAATCTGTCATCCCAGGACCCTTCCTCTCATCCTGGAGCACAGTGTTCCCCGCACAGCAGAGTAAGCGCCACAAACACGTCTTGAGCTGAGAGAAGAGGTTTTAGGGGAGAAGAAATCAGCATGAGAGCCTAACAAAATGAAAACACAGGCTGTTTTGCTACCCGCAAAGGATCACACTGGTTCTCCAGCAACAGACTCCAGCCCACGGGAGCTGGAGGAAACGACACTGAATTGAGAATATGAATGGGAAGTAAGAGCAACGCAATTGATGAGAAAGTTAAAAATCAACACGAAGAAATCCATTTCCCCCCCCCCCCGAAAAAATTAAGGAAATAAATAAAACATGTACAGAGGAGACAAATAAGAAAAGATGTAACAGAACTTAAGGAAAGGAGAAAGTCATTGTGGGAATTTCAAAATGAATGTTTTAACCCCAGACTAGATGAAGCTGAAGAAAAAGTTTCAGAGCTTGGTGAAAAGGTTTTGAAATTAACCCAGGCAGTCAAAAATGCACAATAGAGAATTAAGAGGAGTGAGTGAGCTCTCTGAGAAATACGGCACTATGTAAGACACCAGGGATTTAGAGGAAAACAGAAGATAAAACAAACAGGAAGAACAAACAAAACAAATCTTACAAAATCCTGGACTAAAGTGCTAATATACTAATAATTCCATCAAATGTAAATGGCCTTAAAATGCCAACTAAAAAGAAAAGATTGAGAATGAATTTAAGAAAAAGTTTCATATCTGTGTACAAAAAAAAAAAAAAAAAAAAACTCACAATGAATGACTCAGTGATTCTAAGGCAGTCTCTGAATTTGTTGAACTCAGCAAATATTAGAGGCCTGGTAAAAAGATTTTATCTTGGGAGATATTTACACACTAGCTCCTCATGTTTATTGATTACTCTTAAATGTGTAATAGTCACACATAGGATAAAATTCTGACTATGACTCCATTTAGGAGCTTAGAGCACTTCTCTCTTCCTTCTGTTTCCTGTGGTTAAGTTTGGCCAACAACATGGTTACTCCTGCAGGGGTGGGGAAACTCCCGTCTTCTGATTTCAAGGTTGTTATTTTTTATGCACCAAAGGAAGAAAAAGGCCTCATCTTTCTCTGACCCACCGCTTTTAATAAAAGGATTGTCTGTGTGAATTTTGATCTCCCATGACAGGCCACATTCAGTACCTGGAAGATTCCTGAGCCTGCGACTCTAAGACCACTGGGATCTTCCAGGTTGTGAATGTGGCCTGTCATCAGACACCAAATAGAACAAGTAGAACATCTACATGTTCTAGATGCTTTGTGTATTTCTGTTTTGGTCCTTCTGTAGTTTATTATTATGTGGATTGCAATTGATTGCTCAGTGTTAATTGTACTTTCTAAAACTGTAAATTAAAACCTTTTATCATTTTTGGAAACTTGTTCTTTCAAATACTGCCTCTTTTACATTCTATCTGTTCTATTATTTTTCAGACTGATTTATTAAATATTAGGCTACATTCTATCCTCTATGTCATTTAAATGTGAGAAAATAGCATTAAATTTTCGATTTACATTTTAAATTTTAACATTTCTAAAAATTTAAGTAGAGTATCTTCTAGTTTGTATTTTCTATCTCTTTGACATTATGTTGTAAATGCTAAGAAATGTAATTTTGACTTTTTGAGTTTATTCTCTCTTCTCTTGTGCCTTAAATATCAGTAGTCCCTCCACCCTTTATGCTATAGGGCTAACATTTTTGTTAACTAAAATTATACTTTTTAAAATTTATTTTCTTTTTCTAGGTTTTGATTTTACATTTTGTATCCTTACGCAAAATATTCTTATTTAATCTTACCTACCCCAAACTTCCAATACCATAGTTAGAATTATCGCTGATTATTATTAAGCAAATACTATGTCAGAAGTAAAAACAGATTCCTCAAATTTAACCTGAGGATCTCACAAATTCTAAATATTTAACACTATAATCTATAACTGTTTAATGTTTTAGGAACTTTAAAAATTAAAATAAATTTGAAAATGTTATTGTTATTTTCTCATATTAAAATATACTTATTATGGTATATATATTTTAGCAACATATTTAGAGTTGCTAAAAAGGTTTTCCCAAAACTGATAGGGAATGGGTCCTCTCTTCATAAACTAATTAAGTTATTGATTTATGTTGTTTAATATGTTAACCACATAATGAGTGTGTGTGTGTGTGTGTGTGTATGTGTGTGCACATAATCAGGAATCCCCAAGGCCAGGTTCCATGATTTCCCAAGACGACTCAAAAGACTCTATAAGTATTTGTATTCATGGTGATGAAATACTAGAATGAAAGATACGAAGCAAAGTCAGCAAAGGGGAAAGGTGTCAAATCCAGAGGGAACCAGGCACCAAGATTCTAAGGGTCCTTTCTCCGTGGAGTCAAGCAGGATGTTCCTCATTCCTTTAGCAACCAGTTGTGACAACATGTATGAAATACTGTTCACCAGGGAAACTCATCATAGGCACATCCCTGGGTTTTTAATGGGGGCTGTTTACATAGGTACCCTGAGCTCAGCACACAGCAAATTTCAAGGCTTCCAGCAGGAAAGCAGATGGAGAGCATAGAGCCATTATTTTTGTACATATCATTTAGGCAGAACCATTTTTGTCATTTCTGAGAATTTGGTAATACATCTATTTTTCAAATTTCCAAAGACAAGAAAAGGGCCAACTTTGCAAACAGGCTTTTCTTACAATGCAGTCTCAACCTGCTATGTTACTTACTTTTTGATTTTTGTGTTTGAGTTCTATGTTCTTCTTACTGTGATTTAACCTTTTTCAGTTAAAGCACATGAATTTAACAAATTTCATGCACTTTGAAAAGTACGTGTCCTTCACCACTGTGTGTATACACATACGGTACACCAAACAAGCAGTTCAGGGTTCTCTCTAAGGCCAACTGCTCTGCCTGTGGAGACTCCTCTCTCCATTATGGTCAGTATGTGGACATCCTGAAATGTTTCTGTCTCAAATACAGACAAATGAATATTGGTAAATATAACAATAAAAATCATATTACCAAAGCATCTTTATAATTAGACTATAGATCACATGATTAATTTTTTTTTGGGGGGGGGCAAAAGGGATTATTTTTCTTATTTTGAAACATTTATAATCAGTTCCTTAAAAAGTTAGTATTCGTATTACAGAAATATTTAATTGAAAAGTAAAAATGGTATTGTCATTGACTAAATCTTGAAATTTGAATGCTATTTTTATATACCATCTACTCCAAACCTTTAAAATAAAACAGAATTGAATTCCAATTATATATCTGCCATCCAGTCATCAAGTTTATGTTTTCCAAACTTTATGTAATGAAAAATAATTTTCATGAGAATTTTCTATTGTATACGTGTTTGTGAGTGTGTCTGTAATTGAGCACATATTCTCAAATTTTACTTTATAAAGCGTGGGTTATCATGTCTTATTCTATTTTTTTTATCTTCCTATGCAACTTTTTTAATAAATAGAGCATTTTTATAGCTAAAGCATGACAAAAATTAACACATACATATTAAAATATTAACTCAGGCTAGGCGTGGTGGCTCACACCTATAATCCTAGCACTCTAAGAGGTCTAGGTGGGTGGATTGCTTGAGCTCACAAGTTTGAGACCAGCCTGAGCAAGAGCTAGACCCCATCTCTACTAAAAATAGAAAAACTGAGGCAGGAGGATTGCTTGAGCCCAAGAGTTGGAGGTTGCTATGAGCTACGGTGACACCATAGTACTCTACCAACCCTGTCTTAAAAATAAATAAAAATAAAAATAAATAAATTTCCTCCACATCCACGCCAACATTTCTGGTTTTGGGATTTTGTTATGTGGGCTACTCTTACTGGGGTTAGATGATATCTCAAAGTAGTTTTGATTTGCATTTCTCTGATGATTAAGGATGATGAGCTTTTTTTCATGTGT